>CACKRE030000715.1:31782-58883 GCA_902602495.3 Ectocarpus sp. CCAP 1310/34
GGGGGGGGGGGGACAAAGAGGAGGGAAACAGGAAGTTCACAAAGGCGAAACCCCTCATGTCGCCACGCCTACATGTACTCTTTTAAGCAAGCAAGAACCACGAGAGTATGCATGGAAATTTGCATGCTGCCGACACACCCAAAATGTGTGAAACTCTTTTCTCAGAAAGCGAAAGCCTTCGGATGGTCCTTCGAGGCAACATGAGGAAATAAACCTCGACCCGAAATGAACGTTTCTTATCTGCTGGCCCAAACTGCTGTTATGGCAAGCCGAATGGAGCACAACGAGAACTTCTGATAGGCAAAAAGCCAGGTGTCCGATACCATCTGTTTAGCAGAGTGATCCAACTTTCAAAACCGCTTCAGGGGGTTGTGGGTATCTTAAGGCGCCCGACGGTCTGCAGTGGTCAGCCGATTACGGTACCAAAACCCGGTGGCCCCGGTGGTCCAGTGGGTAGCCTCGCAGCCTGCTAAGGGCCAGGTCATGGGTTCGAGTCCCGACAGAGTGAGTTTTTTCTCGCTTATCAAATCCTAGTCTTCGTTGGAAGCGACGCACTGCATAGATCGTTGTTGGTAAACTTGATCGACTTCAGAAGTCGCGAGGGACGGGATTGCTGTACCCTTGTCGCGATAAAAATATCTCAGGCAGGAACCGCAGGAGGGGGTCCAACCCCCCCCTTCTATGTGACCCCGATTGGGTCGTCTAGCTGGTAGAAGTGGAGGATAGGGGCCAGAGGGGCAGACGACAGAGTCCAATGATGTGAGAAAAAGAAAAAAGTACCGTGGTCGATGTAAGCTTAAATGACGCAAGTCCCGACAAAAAACATATAAAAAGACCACTCGCAGGACGAGCTTGTCGTACCTTGGGTGTTGAGAGTTTCGAGACAAGTACTGTTTTCGGGGACCCTTAGAGAGGGTCTCCATTCTGGAGAAGTTTGAAAACTCGATGGATCATTTCGTATCCCTCCCTCTTTCTTCATCGCCCACGGAGCATTTCGTTTTGTATTTTCGAACCATCGTCGTCCTTCAGTTCTTGTGAAAAAGCTATATGCTCTGGTTTTGTCGCGCACAATTTGAGGTCCTCTGTCGATTTTCTCGCTTACTACGTAGGTGGAACGACGAAGAAATATAGATGTTGCGGGAACAACAATCAAACCCAGGTTGGTCGTGTGGTCAACTAACTTGACCACACCTGGACAGACGGTTACCCCTGCGTATGCTTGACGCCCCACGACCAGGGCTAAGAACCTGATGCCCAGAGTATTCGATGATGCGCTCATTGGGTGCTGTCACTCGTGGACACGATCGATGTGCCATCGTAGCAGTGCAAGCCTCGAACCCGTGTGCGCCATTAAAAAAATATGGTATCGGAGAACTGTTGGGTTCGACCACTGCAAGGAGAGTTGTTCCCGCGCTCTGTACCAGCAGCAATGCGCTCGTCGAGAGGGTAGATCGGGTTCTGAACCTCAATTTGGTGTGTGGCCTGGTCGAGAGGACCAAGACGGACTCGTCAATGAAACCCGGGGGGTAAGATGAGGCCGAAGAATATCGACGGTGTCCCGTTGCTTCCGGGCAGTTCGCACCCGGGCAGCGTGCTGAACGAACCCGCTCCCCCCTGATTTCTGGGTTGGGCAGGGCAACCAAGTTCCGAGGAGTTGGAGACGCTTACAGCACGGCCACGAGAGGCCGCGCCGCACGTGCGTAGACGGGCAGTGGGCGCAGACTGGCGCTCGAGGCAGGCCGATCCGCCCAAGGCGGGTCTGGCCGATGATGTCGGGGACTGCATCCTGCTGTTCGGGGGGTTCTGCAATGGTGAGAAAACAAGAGGAGTTCCGCGAGTCCATGGTGGCGTTGCTTCGGCGAGGTCCATGTTGGGTGTGACTATGATGGCCTTTTCCGTTCTGGGCTCCTTGTTGATGGCCGACCTGCCGCCGCCGAGTAAGGGGGACTGAGTACAAGGCGTTTGAACCGATAGGGCGACGGCGATGTCGAGTTGTCTCACCACCGTTGCTGCTGTGCTGCTAGCTTCAGAAGCGCCATCAGCAACAGCAGCTTTTCGTCAAAGCGCCCCGCAATGTACACATTCCTTGCAAAGCTGGTCCAAGTACGCGTTTGACGTGATAGGGTGGTGATGGTGTCGAAGAATGGTGGCTTGCCACCGCGGCTGCGACTGCCGGCAGCGGAATCACCATCACCATCATCATTAGCAGCAGCAGCGTTTGCAAGACAGTGCCCGGCAAAAAGGACTGCTTGGCGAGTGTCCCCAAGCCTATTTGACCCGGCACCCCAAACATAGCGCACTCACCTCTGTTTCCGACGCGAACCAACCTCTTGCCAGGCAACATGGGTGATGTGGTGCAACCAATCGCGATGCAAGACCTCCTAGCTTCTGTCGCGCCGGGCCAGTGTTTTTGGTACGCACACCCGGTCGAAGAAGACCTCGAAAAGGGTTTCCGCATCGGCGAGTTTTTTGGCGGGGACGACTCGAAGTTGATCCCCCTCACGCCCGACGACGCTTGGAAGGTAACGAAACACACACACCGACATCTTTCTGCGTGCATGAGTTTTTTTCGCCGACAGAGATTGACCTGGCCCCTCTTCTGAGCCCCCAGCTCCAACAGAGAATGGACACGCTCCCCCCAATCACGCAGACAGTTCGCCCAGCAGGTAGCTCCCACGAGGTGATATCGTTGTGTATTGTTGATGTCGTTCTCGATAGGGTGGAACGACGCTAGTGTATCGCACGAATATTAGGGGTGCAATATATATCATTGGGCGAGGCACTATTTTTCACCCGGTTGGTACAATATTGCAGAAAGGAAAATAAACACGGTTGAATATTCATTTTGGTCTTCAAGGCATATCCGTGTGCCTTGGTGTTTACTGGTGAGAGGAAACTCTCACCAGCTTGTTGCCTGGAGCAGTAGAAGTGTCCGAGGAAACCGTTGTGGCTGTCGATCAAAATTGGCAAGTTTTCCCGAGTTTTGCGATTCTCTTGAAAACGAAAAGAAGAAATAGCTACATTGTAGCGTCAAGATTGTTTTCACAGCGTTTCACGGTTTTTTCCGGAACAGAAACGGCTCCATTTCTCGGGGCAACTTCGGGAGATTTTTTCCCGCATGGAGGAACACGTACACGTGTGAATCGTACCATTCGGTTGGGATGGGCACCGGCTGGGACTCTCGAGCGTGCCTGTCGTTCTATCGTTCCGTGACACCGTTATTCGCGCGTGCACGTCGGCGTGCCGCCATAGCGTACTGCGGTGGACTAAGCCCATTCTCGATACGGCTTGACGAACACACAGGTAAATCGGTTCAAGGCCTTGGTGATCGGCGGCGGAGGGATTTTCGCAGCGATCCATCGGCCCTTGCAAAACGACCAGTTCGCAGAGGCCTTGACCCTGCCGATAGTCGTGATGGGAGTAGGAGCATCGTGAGTGTCGCGTTCCTTCGGCTTCCCGCTGTCTCTTGCAATATTCGGTTGGAAGGGCGGGGTTGGATCGATTCGAAGGTTCGTTAAGGGCTGCACCAACCGCCTCGTAGACTCATCGTCGCGCGGTGGAACGAACGGCCAATGATGTTAAGAGGCCGCGCGCTGTGTGTCGGTTGGGTTGATTCGCAGGCTCAGTAAGGGCTATACACCAACCCTTTCTCATGTGTTGACTCATCGTCCCGTAGGAACCGAATGGCCACGATGCTACGAGGCACGTTCTGTGTATCGGGACCCACCCTCGAAGGCTCCCCGCGGGTACAATACCCCGTAGGCTCGCGAACGCATCAACTCCTCCCCTGTGGGTGACGTAAAACAAGGACGCCTCCACGTCTTGCCACCGAGCAAACAAGAACCGCAGCCACCTTCGTCTTTTGACGGCAAACGTCGCTCGTGCATGCGTGCGCGCTGATTTCGAACGCTCGCGTCTGCCGGTCGGTCTGTTGTCCTTTCCTCCCCCCTGTCAGCTACCGCGCGAAGGCCTACAGCAAGCTGGTGTCGAAGGCGGTGTTCGTGTCCGGCCGCGATGAGAAATCGATCAATACTTTCAAGTCCATGCTGGGGCTCGATCCCAACGCGACCGTGGCCCCCGACGACGTCGCTCTCGTGAGGGACCCAGTGTTGAGCGACAAGATGCTGTCCGACAAAGAGGGTAGCTGCTGGAAACGGAGCGCAGGTGAGCACCGCTGGCTTTTGGCTGGCCCGGACAAAGTAAATGGAAGGAGACTATCGGGGAACTAGTGTTCGTTTCATGAAGGGGAGACTTGTTCACTAGCGATCGAAAGGTACCGTGCACAGAGCTCAAAACCCGCGTTTGGGTATGTTTTCACACGCCAATGTGTTTTGCTATCGGTCGGTTTCCCCGGCGAGGCGTGACCCACGCGAGATGAACACCGCAGCCAGATAAGACAGGAGGAAAACGAAGTTCTTCGATTGCCGCCCGAGCCTATCAGTCGTCAACTACGCTGATTTCTTGCCCGATGCCCCTTGCATTTTGTTCGCGCTTCTCGCCTTTGTTTCACCGGCTCGTGGTTCCCGTAGGCGACGATCAACAGCCCCTTTGTTTCGTAGTACCTGCGGCCAACACGGAGGATACAATTGAGATGCACGAATACCTGCTCAACGCTGTGAGGCAGGGCGACAGGTTCATCAACGTTTTCCCGAAGCATCAGAAGGAGATCGAAAAGGTGGGCATTGGCATGGATCGCGTTGTGCGGTCGCTCATGGTTTTCTTTTATGTTTTCCCGTGCTCCCGCCCACAGACAAAGCATGCATGTGTATGAGACAAGTATGGGGGCGTATGGTGTCCCTTTCACGTCTTGCCATCCTGGGTGTCATTGAATAACACGTCTCCGCCGCCTCTCTTCCATCGGGTGCTGTGAAATTCTCGCCCCCCGGACCCCCTCGAGTAGTTCGCGTACCCCGGCCCAGTGGAGCAAATCGTCGATCCGACGGAGTACGTCGAGCAGCTATGCACGTGCAAGGCGATCATCTCGACCAGGCTCCACGGCGTGGTGCTGGGCCTGCACATGGGCGTGCCGACCTTCGCCGCTTTCCGTTTCTCCTCGGGCAACAAGGTGCCCGACGTCATGGCGCGCGCCATGTCCCTGCCCGACCAGTTCCTCCAGATCGACGAGAACCTGAACCGCGAGCTGGTGAACGCGGCAGTTAGTCGCGTGAGGTTGTTCTACGAGGAAGGAGATCGCCGGGCGGTGATCCACGACCGGCTGTCCGTGTTCCACGACGAGTTCCTCGTGCACGCGCGCCACGTGTTCGTCGACGTCCTCGGGGTCGGGGACCAGCAGCAGCAGCAGCAGGGACCGGATGTGGCGACGGCTGTACAACACGCTCAGATCGACAACGGACTGCCGGCGCCGCAGGTGGCAGTGGGCGCCGCGGCGGCCCTGAACGGCACACCGGCGGAGCGGTCCGCGCCGTCATGGTCGCACCAAATGATGCCGGCACCTGTCGGCTTGGACTGCGGTGCCGCCTTGTTATTGCTGTTCGCCATCGTTGGGTTGGCCGCCTTGCCCCCGAAGACGGGCGGTGGCCGCGGTGGGGGTCGAAGCCCACGGGTACTCAAATCGGACGCAGCCAATGGAGACAAGAAGGGTCTCGTTGCCGTCAGCGGCATGGAGCCTGCCCTATGGAAGGCCACCGCCCACCAAGAAATGGAAGAGTACAGCGGCATGACCGATGCAGTCAGCCCTTCCAGCTCCAGAGATTCCGAGCTGGGTTCCCGAGACTCTCTGTCGCCAGCACAACGAAGCCCCGGCGCGAAACCGTCGGGATTCCCAGCTACCAAGACAGGACCGCCTTTCAACTTGCTCTTCGCGCTCAACTTCACCCTGTGGATAGCTCTGGCGGTGGCCTTCAGCAGTTACAGCAAGTCCTACCTTCGGGATACGCAGGACCCCGTGGGTCTCCTCGTTTTGCAGGGGTCGGTCGGGGTCGTGGTCCTTTGCGCTCTCGGACGACTGGGCTCGGGCGCCACCGACGAAGGGCGCGCAGGAGGCTCGGTCAGTGTGCTAGGCCAGCTCATGCAGCCGTTTGCGGCTAGTCGACTGGTCGGGCTAGCGGCGATCCTCCACACCTGCCAGGCCCTTCTCACGAGCTTCTCCGTGTTCGTTGGCGGCGTTGCCGTGACGAGCGCACTCAAGGCCACCGAGCCGGTCGCTGCCGTCGCGCTCTCGTACTTTATCCTGGGCAAGACGGTCCACCGCGTCAAGCTGGCGTCGCTTGCGGTCATCATGGCGGGAATCGTCTTGTTGACCACGAAAAGCAAGTCCGCCGCAGGAACCGCCCGCGAGGCAGCGGATGAGGGAGGAGCCACGCCCCACAGCCCAGTGGTGCTGGCAGCGATGTTCACCATGGCGGCCGTCTGCTGCAACGCTCTTCGCAACGTGCTGATCAAGAAGGGCGACCCTGTCCCACCGCGTCAGACCCTCCTGGCCTGCAGCTCGGCAGCGGCGGCGATCGGCCTCAGCCTCATAGCGCTCAGGGTCGTGATGAGGAGCATGGACGACCTGCTCCTAGGCCCCGCTCCCGGAGGCGTGGTCGATGCCGCGGATGCCGCCCGTGAGGGCAACGGCGCGAGCTGGCTGAGCATGGAGGGCGTCAACGCGGCCCTCTGCTTCGTCGGGTACAACCTCGCCTCGTTCAACCTCCTGGCTCAGCTCAGCCCGGTGGGCCACGCCGTGGGTAACTCCGTCAAGAGGGTGTTGATGTTCGGTAGCGGGATCCTGCTCATGGGGGAGGTGATGACAGGGCGGCAGCTCGGAGGCACGGCCGTAGCCCTCACAGGCGTCCTTGTGTACAATCTCGCTGGGTCTACCGGGTAGTATCGCTGCGAGGTGTGGGATGGATGGGGGGTGGGGGGGATGGATGCTGCTTGGCGTGTTCGCTGATAGCTTGGAGTTGCGGCGTGCATGCACACGCTAGAATGCAGGTGTGGACGAAAGCTTGTCGGTTGCGGCTGTGAGTTTGCAGGCAACGCATTGCTCCCGGTGAAAGGCCGTGCAATGTCAGTGCCACGCATGTCCGGGGCAACGGTTGCCGTAAAGATCAGCCCTTGTCTGTATGAAATGCACGAGCTTATCGATGGCGCTGTGGGCAGACTACGGCGTGCGGCGTGTGTGCTTGATGTGAAAAGAATGCGAAGGCGCTCGGACGGGGTATAGCTGTCATATTTTCAGATGGATGTGAGTCGCCAAACCTTGTGCGTGGTGGGTGTTGCCTGCAGTTTCTCGGAGCGTGCTCTGTCGGCGGCTGACGATTTTCTTGCAGGAACCTGGGGCGTCTCAGGTGGCGGCATTTTCCCAATAGGTCGGAGGTATCTGCCAGGTGAAGGGCGAGCCTGCCTGGGTGTAGCATGGTTTTCATGCCTTCTTTGTGGAAGGGGCGTCGGGAGATGTTAATGTTATTTATGAAGTAATCAACCCTCTATTTCCTGAAGTTGATCATTTTCTCCTTGTCCTCCATTATTATCAAGTGCGTTACATGGTTTAGGCTTTTGGGGTGTCTACACGTTGGGTGTGCAACGCCGCGAAAGTGGTCAGAAACTTCCCGTATCGATCCGATCGGGCACTTTGTCGAATAGTGCGGCCTGCTGCTCTTCCAAAGTCGACAGTATCTAGGGGCATTTCATTAACTAGTACCATGTAATTTGCAAGGGAAGTGTGCATTGTGCGGGTAGANGCCAAACCTTATGCGTGGTGGGTGTTGCCTGCAGTTACTCGGAGCGTGCTCTGTCGGCGGCTGACGATTTTCTTGCAGGAACCTGGGGCGTCTCAGGTGGCGGCATTTTTCCAACAGGTCGGAGGTATCTGCCAGGTGAAGGACGAGCCTGCCTGGGTGTAGCATGGTTTTCATGCCTTCTTTGTGGAAGGGGCGTCGGGAGATGTTAATGTTATTTATGAAGTAATCAACCCTCTATTTCCTGAAGTTGATCATTTTCTCCTTGTCCTCCATTATTATCAAGTGCGTTACATGGTTTAGGCTTTTGGGGTGTCTACACGTTGGGTGTGCAACGCCGCGAAAGTGGTCAGAAACTTCCCGTATCGATCCGATCGGGCACTTTGTCGAATAGTGCGGCCTGCTGCTCTTCCAAAGTCGACAGTATCTAGGGGCATTTCATTAACTAGTACCATGTAATTTGCAAGGGAAGTGTGCATTGTGCGGGTAGAAGCATTGCAACGCGTTACGGGGTTGGCAGTCTGATGTACAGTAGTACATGCGAGGCTGGAGAGCCTGAAGTAGAGGCACTATCGCCTCGTGCATGTGACGCTAGAGAGCCTGAAGCATAGGCAGAGCGTCTGGTTTTTTCCCAATGCCTCATAGCTGCGTTGACGTTGGGCGTTTCCTTTTCGGTCGCCTTTGGAGTCCCCTTGGACGGTCGACATCGTGACCTCGTTGTATCGAATGTACGATATGCCGCTCGATGGACGGCGGACGGATAGATGTGGTGCCTCTCGTCTTGACAGGTTCATTCTGTGTCTCAGCTGTATCATTGTCCTTTGCTCCATGGATGTCGTGACGTGTTTCACGGCATTGTTCCTGTTCAGCCGTTCTCGCGCTGTTCGCCTTTTCACTCGAGCGTCGTAGTTTGTTTTTTTCGCGTGCCTGTTCTGTGTACTGGAGTCGAGTTCCAAACACGAGCAATGAGGTTTGAAGCCATTGCAATAGAAGGAACTCATTATGTACAAGTAGCTCGCATATGGTTGAACTACCGTACGTCGCAGAAGATGCAACATGCCCTGGAAGGAACGTCAACGCCCGATTACTCCACGACGAAGAGGATGAAAACATCGGGTGTTGCCTATTTAGGGAAGCGCGTGACATGACGGCTCCAACGCCGCAAATGTCGGCACTGGAAGTCCTGAGTTGCTGGAGAGTATTCGAGCGTAGTACACCGATCGGGTTTGGGTGTGGAACTGAATGTCGTACGGTGTAGACTATGCGTGGTAGTCAGGTCGCGCGTAACAGTAGAGTGATGTTGTTCCTGATGGTTGCGTTGTAATGTCATGTTTTGTTTGTTTTGTTTTGTTTTTCTCCCATCATTGGACTCTGTCGTCTGCCCCTCTGGCCCCTATCCTCCACTTCCACTAGCTAGTCGACCCAACCGGGGTCAAATAGGAGCGGGGGGTTGGACCCCCTCCTGCGGTTCCTGCCTGAGGTATTTTTATCGCGAGAAGCGTACAGCAATCACTTCCCTCGCGACTTGCGAAGTCGATTATGGTTTACTAACGAACGAGCTTTGCAGCGCGTCGCTTTCATCCTAGACCAGGATTTATTAAGAAAAAAACTCTCTCTGCCGGGACTCGAACCCATGACCTGGCCCTTAGCAGGCTGCGAGGCTACCCGCTAGACCACCGGGGCGATGTGTGTTGGAGGGTGGAATGTCTCTGTATTGCAGAAGACAACCCCAAAGTAGGACAGGGAGCCTCGATAATGCGGTACTGTGCTTGTATACTAGAAACAAAACAAGGTGGAGGTCCAGCTACGAAATGAAAGCATTTCCACCAACAAATGACGGTGATGAGTTCTCTCACAAGGTACTACATAGAACAGACGGGAATAGTGCGATGGCTGAATGATCCCACGCCCGCCAAAACACGAAAGTTTTCATCGTACACCTGGGGTGCGAGCATGCCATCCCACGGCCTGCTGCACGAGTTTTATCGCCTTCACTTTGTTTTCGTTCGTGGAACTTGCTATGGGTGTGGTTGTCCTTGTGACTCAATTCTTGCACAAGCGTGCAGACTGGGGGCATTTCAGGCAACGCTCATAAAAGCACGTCGTGTGCTCCACGGGCAGCTTCGTGCCTTGTCCTCGGATAGCCGTTTTAGCAATGGCACGTACTAGACGCGGCACCCCTTCTTGAACAATCGATGCATTTTTCTCCCTGTGTACATTTTGTGTCAAGCACAGAATTCACTCAATAGATGTCGAGTGAGGCCAGGTTGCAGGGGTAGCATGGGGCAATTTCCGACCCTCTTCCCATGCAATACATACATGTATGTATGTTGTTGTTGTTGTTGTTGTTGTTGTTGTTGTTGTTGTTGTTGTTGTTGTTGTTGTTGTTGTTGTTTTTCTCCCATCATTGGACCCTGTCGTCTGCCCCTCTGGCCCCTATCCTCCACTTCTACCAGCTAGACGACCCAACCGGGGTCACACAGGAGGGGGAGGTTGGACCCCCTCCTGCGGTTCCTGCCTGAGATATTTTTATCGCGAGAAGGGTACAGCAATCCCTTCCCTCGCGACTTATGCAATCGATCAAGTTCACTAACAACGAGCTTTGCAGTGCGTCGCTTCCAACGGAGACCAGGATTTAATAAGCGAGAGAAGGCTCACTCTGTCGGGACTCGAACCCATGACCTGGCCCTTAGCAGGCTGCGAGGCTACCCACTAGACCGCCGGGGCGACCGGCCGTTGTTTGTTTTTTGTTGTTTGATTTTCTCCCATTATTGGACTCTGTCGTCTGCCTCTCTCGCCCCTATCCTCCACTTCTACCAGCTAGACGACCCAACCGGGGTCACATGGGAGGGGAGGCTTGGACCCCCTCCTGCGGTTCTTGCCTGGGATATTTTTATCGCGAGAAGGGTACTACAGCAATCCCTTCCCTCGCGACTNCCGTTGTTTGTTTTTTGTTGTTTGATTTTCTCCCATTATTGGACTCTGTCGTCTGCCTCTCTCGCCCCTATCCTCCACTTCTACCAGCTAGACGACCCAACCGGGGTCACATGGGAGGGGAGGCTTGGACCCCCTCCTGCGGTTCTTGCCTGGGATATTTTTATCGCGAGAAGGGTACTACAGCAATCCCTTCCCTCGCGACTTATGAAGTCGATCAAGTTTACTAACAACGAGCTTTGCAGCGCGTCGCTTCCAACGGAGACCAGGGTTTAATGAGCAAGAAAAAGCTCACTCTGTCGGGACTCGAACCCACGATCTGGCCCTTAGCAGGCTGCGAGGCTACCCACTAGACCGCCGGGGCGACCGGATGTGTTGTTGTATGTATGCACGAATATGGGAAAATCCAAGGATTTGGAACAACATTTTCACAATCAATGCGGGCGTCCGGCAAATGATCGCGCGAAGCCACATGCACGGAGGGATGTTTCGTTCGCTGCGCCCTGTTGTGGTGTGCAGACCTCCATTTTCCTTATTCGCCTGTACCAACAAGAGTTCCTTCACATCGCATCGAATGAATATTGGTTCTCACGCAAGAAACAAGCGGGATTGTATCAATGCAGTACTGTTGAAAGGGCCGTATGACTACTGTGTACCTGGCTGTTGTTCACATATACGTCGTGATCGACGAAAATTTCATCGACACTTGTGACGAACAGATGTTTTCTGCGTACGCTAAAGCGAAAGTCAGAGCGTCATCGACAACATGGATAGGTCTTCCCCACTCAGACACCAGCTCACGCTGCAGTGCGATAATAGGGTTCTCTCTAGCCCATTAGACAATTGTGAACAGGGGTTCTGTTTCCAAGCCACCTTTGCCAGGGTTGAATGGAGGACACGCAGGAGCGCCCTGGTTATAAAAAGTTTGGACACATGTCCGAAGATCACAACGGGGGTTTCCAACGGCAAGCGGGGAATTTCCAAGTAGCGAGAGCGAGAGAGAACTTCCATGCGACCTTGACTTGATGGTCAGCATCGCCAACACTTGCGCAGGCCAAACCTCAACCACAGATCCCACAAAGCAACTTGCCGGCGGGGGCGGCATGGATAGGACATCCAGCCCCCTCCGTCGATAGCAGTTGCGCTGCCTCTCCGACACACCGCAGCGATCGACAGAGTGCACACACCACAGAGCAGCGAGAGAGAGGGCACGTTGTGGCATTTTGGTATGTGCCTATCGGTGGGCTGGCAGCTTGCGTCCTTTTTTGCTCCCTAGACCTGCTCAGAGACGCTACGAAAGGTAAGAAGGGTGCGAGGATGAGGCAGAAAGCGTAGGTCAACAGCTGGAACACGCATGTAGTTTACTGGCTGTTTTGAAGCGCAATCACCTGCTGCTGAGCTGATGTGGAGGAGCTTGTCCTGTGTTCATGAGTCCGCATAGCGGATGGCAGAGTATTCCTTAATTTGCGGCATTTGCCGACATTTGGTGGAAGGCTGCTGCCGTCGTGTATGCAGACCACAGTAGTAGTGTAATCGAACAAGTTCAGCTTGTGAAAACTCCTGTCTTACAGTAATCATACTCGTTGGCTCCGGGAAAAAAGAAACGGTGATGTGGGCACACCGGAGCAACGGCTTCATCAGGAAGCCCTTACCAATGCCTCTCTTCTTCCCTCACCGGCTTCTCCGCTTCCTACCGCAAGGATCGTTTGGCCCAAAGATGCCTGCAACGTCCGTTGCGACCGGCGGCGCATCCAGAGTGTTTACTGCGACGTGGCCACCGTACACGCCAGCATCAACGCGTGGAGAGGATCACCAGCAAGCCGACAGGGACGACCGGGAGAGCGGTCCCTACTGTCAGGTGCGACTCGGCAGGAAGCTTCCCAGCTGAGCCTTTTGCGTTTAGACCACGCGTCTGAAACTACATACCTGGTATGCACATAGACGTACTTTCTTCTACATTAGCAGGACACCACAGTCTTAGAAGTGCCGCATTTTTCTATACGTTGTGGGACCATTTTCTCTCCGACGACAACAGTTAGCAGCAGTACACCATATATTTTAGAGGTGCCGCATTGGCCTATACGTTGTGGAACCACTTTCTCTCCCGACGGCAACAGTGGGGAGTGGCTAACCTACGTCCTGGTATACATTCCTTGTGGTTTCCGGGTGTCGGGAGCAATGGCCAACCATACTTCTAGAATGACACAGACAGGTATCGGTGGTCAAACATGTATCGAGTCAGGCAGGCCCACGGGGCCCCTGATATCCCCACCTAAATCGTTCACAGTCTCGACAGATTCCACCGTTAAAATCACTATCGTCGCCGCGCACGGTTTTTCTTGCAGGTCGCAATTCGAACCCTCCGTGCACGCACGAGCGGCGCCGCTTTCATTTCAAGTTCAGGTGAGACGGAATAAAATCACATGATGCCGTGGTTGACGCTGGCCCTTCCGAGCTCACAACGCGTCAAATATATCTATTGCGCGTACCATGCACCCCGCAACATCTAGTCTTGCCTGTAAACAAGATGATTGATACGCGATTCTCGCAATGAGTCACGTCATCCACAATTCTACTAGAAGGCAAGACATGTGCTGGAATAGTGTGCTGTATCGTCACTCAATATTTCACTCTTGAAAACAGGTAGAGTTCAAACGTACATGGTTGCTGTTCACTCCGCAAGGAATACCCTTCGGCAGAAGTTCACCGTAGTATGCGCATGGCTATTGCAAATATCTGTGTCGAATAACTGCAGTATTTTATTTTTTTCTCCCATCATTGGACTCTGTCGTCTGCCTCTCTGGCCCCTATCCTCCACTTCCACGAGCTAGACGACCCAACCGCGGTCACATTAGGAGGGGGGGGCTGGACCCCCTCCTGCGGTTCCTGCCTGAGGTATTTTTATCGCGAGAAGCGTACAGCAATCCCTTCCCTCGCGACTTACGAAGTCGATTATGGTTTACCAACAAAACAACGAGCTTTGCAGCGCGTCGCTTTCATCCTAGACCGGGATTTATTTAGTGAGAAAAATACTCACTCTGCCGGGACTCGAACCCATGACCTGGCNGAGCTAGACGACCCAACCGCGGTCACATTAGGAGGGGGGGGCTGGACCCCCTCCTGCGGTTCCTGCCTGAGGTATTTTTATCGCGAGAAGCGTACAGCAATCCCTTCCCTCGCGACTTACGAAGTCGATTATGGTTTACCAACAAAACAACGAGCTTTGCAGCGCGTCGCTTTCATCCTAGACCGGGATTTATTTAGTGAGAAAAATACTCACTCTGCCGGGACTCGAACCCATGACCTGGCCCTTAGCAGGCTGCGAGGCTACCCACTAGACCACCGGGGCTATCGGCTGCTGAAAGCCGGTGTAATACTGCAATACTGTGAATATTTCCACGTTTTCTTGGTACAAATTCGGCCAACTGCATGTTGAGAACATGGTGTTCGTTCCTACTGTAATCTTTCGTTTCGGTGTTGACTTCAAAAGGGCGAGTAGCATCATGAGGCGTACGTCCACCAAAGCCGACGAACAGAAATTTCACATGCGCATCGGAACAACTTGTGAAATAGCCTGTTCAGTCGGGTTTCATTCAGTGAAACCACAAGGCATCATTCACGGCTCCTTCAGGGACTGAAGCCTGAAACTGCGATCAACCTGGGGAAACGAAATGAACATTCCAAACAAGTCCTGAAGAACGGGTTCAGTTCTTCACTTTTTGCCAGTGTCTGATCGTGTCCTACCCGCAAGATTCAACCAATCGATCAAACCATTGCTATTCACGTGCACGGTGTACCCTGTCACGTACGGATAAACCGGGCTCCACATAGTAGCTGACAATTCAACAGCAAGGTGCTAGAAGAACAGCTGTCTTTGACCAATAAGTAGTGGACAGCTACTGTCATTTCCCCTTCTTCGTGGGCAGCATGCAACATTGATATTGAGTGCTGGTGTAGCACACCAACATCCTCCCGGGCACGTGCTGATTGACGACGTACAGAGGCCACCACCGGCCACGGCGAAGGCGGTGACCTTCTTTTCGTCCAGCCCGGACTGCTCCTGCGGAGCTACAACAGCGTCTCGCTTTCGGACGACGGCGCCTATAGCTTGACGCTCTCCGATTGCCACGGATTCATTCCGATTGCGACGTCGTCTCCTGACAGACCAGCATCGAGTCCTCCTTGGCGCTCACGCAATCATGACGGGGGAGCTGCTGGGAGGCCTGAATGGCAAATGGCGGAGATTGGTCGACTTTTGTTTCTTCCCCTGCCCTCGTCGATCGACTTCGAGGTGAACAGGAGACAAGTGAGTATAGGGCAGGAGCACTGTGTCTCCACCTCTGATGCACTCTCAGGGAATCAGTTCTCTCGATGAGGAGTAGTCCCGTTCACAAAAAGCATTGTTCAACTGATACCGGCCACGGTGCGCCTCCCATTTGAGCATCAAATGCACGGCCAAAGACTCCAGGGCGAATACACATAATGGATTGCGATGGATTTGTCGTGCCTAGACCCGGACACGCCTGGGAAGGCCGCGCACGTTGGCTGGGATGCGCCCCCTGAGGTGGCCACTCCGCCTGTGCTAGAATAATTTCTCTCAATCCGATGCCTTCACCTCTATTTCTCTCTTCCCCTTCTCCTGCTACAATGGCCTTACGTGCGCCCTGTGCCGTTGCATTAACGGAAATTTGGGCATAACCAAGGCGACAAGCAGTGGCGCCATCATCGGCAACTTCCACCTTCTCCCGGTGGCCCATGTGCCCCAGCTGCAGCACGCACCCGTCTTCAACACAGAAACCAGCACCACGTCTCCGGGTATCAGGACCGTCGGCCACGCCGACTACACGCCTGGGGTCCCTGTTCTACAGGAATCATCCCGCGCGTATTTCTCATCTGCAATGGCGGCCGCGGATACACTCTGTGACAGGGAGAAAATGGCCTGCACCGGAGAGGGGCCCGGTGTCGGCGAAGGTACCGCGCCGTCTTCAATTGGAGGCGGCTTCACGGGTGGAGTAGCGGTAGGGGTCGTTCTTTCTCTGCTGCTTGTGCTCGTAGTCTTCAGAGGAGGATGGGGCAAGGACTTCTTGGAGAACTTCTGGACTCTGCTCAAGGGCGACGGTGATGCAGGGATGAAAAAATCCGGGTGGGGGGGCTTCATCGTCAGCATCGGGGGGGAGAAGAAGGTGTCGTCGTGCCAAAGTTTTGGAACTACGATAATGAAAACTGAAATCCAGCCCTCTTCTCCCAAAAATCCAAATAGACTTGCGGTGTCCACGCACCCTGTACGCTTCTGGACGTGAAAGGACATTTCGTGCCAGGTTTCTGGGCTCCGACATAACTTGGCCGCGCACACCCGAGGATATTGCAGACCAAAAGATACAAGTGTATGGCGAAAATGTTTGTAGTGCTCCCCTCCCCTTTGTATTCACTCCGGTATTGCATTATATATCTTTGACCCTGCAGGAAGACGGCGTACCGCATTGCGTAGATGCGCCAGGCAAGATTGACGACGGTTCCAGCGACAGCGACGAGACCCTTATCGAGAATGTACCTGAACCGGTCGGGCTACCTAGGTACGGCAAACCACCTGCTCGCAATCCAACAGCTCACGGCATTTTGGTTGGACAAAATAAAATTGTCGTGCCCCCAATAATCCAAGTTCACTCCGAAACACGTTTTTCACTTGCTGTCGGTAGACAAAGCCTTTGATTGACGCCCCGTCAACGAGATCGGGCGATAGTGAACACTAGCCCTGGGCAGTGTCCCTGTCACAAGACGGTTAACCGTAGGTTTTGACGTGTCTTCAAACGACGTTTTTCTGCTCCTCCATTGCTGTGGCCCCGGGCTATATCTTGTGTGAGCAGGAGCGAGGAAGACTGGCGGGTCTTATTCGACACCCTGTACGAAGATTAGTCGGCGCCGTGGCGGAAAGCGGTGGTCCCACACGCCGCGTTGCCCAGCCACGGACGGGCTTAGGTTGCCACGACACCATCAAGGGGTGCCCCGTTTTGATGCAGAATTCACGTCTTGCTACAGTGGACCCCCTCGTCCCTTCCACCGCTTAAATCCCCCTTTGCCACGTACCCGGGTTTAGCAAAGTGTTGAAGACATCATTGAGCAGCCGTCTACCACGATATCCTTAGTCTAGCCGGCAGCATTCTTGCCTTCGTTCGAAGTGCGAACGAGAGATCCATGTAGACCCAAGTAGTATCTGAAATTGCTATCTCAACATCTTGACCTTTCCCTGGCATGATCAGGAGGTCTGACTTCCTTCTGAGGCCAACCTCAACCACGGTACATATATTACGCATCGAGACTACTACCGCGTTCGCGACGAGTCCAACTGAAATATCTATATATGGTAGAACGGGATTCGACCGCTGCCAACCAAAGTTTCCGAAACACTGGGGTCTTGGTGCACCCATCGTATGATGAGGTGGCGCATCTGCAAAAACACAATCGACCGCGTGAAGCAAGCACAGACATAAAATATATATATATGAATCGAAACGAACGGAATACGTCACAAGGACATCACATCAGTACCACCTCGTGTAGGTGTGCCATGGTAGGAATTCGATCTCTTGGTCATTGACAAGGAACAGAACATCTACCGAGACGACATAGTGTAGGTTGTCTAGAGCAGCGTCACCACGCAACGAGGACGCCACCACTGCCAACAGTACCGCCACCACCACTACCAACAACATCATTCCACCACCACCACCACCAACAACAACAACAACAACAAGGCAAGACGAAGCAAACAACAAATGCAACGGAAACAACGTCAACGCCCCGCAAAACATGGCAACAGATCCAAACAAATTTGACCAAGCTGCGACCTGAGATAATTCGTCGGTCGAACACAGAAACAGTTCAATTGACCAAGGACGCGGAGCAATGTGCAGAACGACATGATACGGGGAGCAAACCATCACCTGAGACGTCACAAACTGTAGACACATATGAACACACGAACGCTGCCTGCCCCAGGCCCGCCGAATCACGCCCGGCCACATTGCTCCCCATCACCGGAGCGCGTGGTGCGGTGTCCATCGGCATTGGCATCTCTGTTGTCAAGGAAGTCGGCGCCAGTCTAGTCTAAACTGAACAAGACACGAGATACAATGCACACGTTCTGTACAGAATTGCACGCCGAAAGGCTTTGCGAGCAACAGACCTCCTGTACGGGCCGAGCCGCTGCGAACCACATCGGTGTCATCGAGGACGGCCGTTGCACGAGTGAAGACAGCGGTAGAGCTCTTCGCTGGATTCCGGTGATGCCGATCCGTCACCGCCCCCGCCACCGTTGCCCCGTTCTGTGCGTCTTTCCGCTCCGGGGCTGCCGCTGATGCAGTTGACCGGAAACTTCCCGCGATCCAACATTGACATCGCGTGCTGTCAAGGTAAGCGGTGAAGAGCAAGGGGCGAACAAGCGCGAAAAAAGATGGTACTCGCTTTCGACAGATACACCTGTAGACAAGAATTTTCAGCTACTCGCTTCGCTGTGTGTAGACAACCACGTGACTGTGCAAGAGAACAACTATGGAGCGCTACCGCAAGGTGGAGGGCTTTCAAAATCGTGGACGCGGTACTTTGCAGTTTCAGCATGGCCGCGGTCCACCTTAAGTCAGATAGAACCCTGCTCCTTGAATAAACTTTACCCCCGCCGCAATACGGCAAGTCTTTCAAGCTGCACCCACGGCTATTCACCTATCTTTAGTGCGGACTAGGTCACCTTGCTAGCTACCAATGAAGCTGCGAATCGCTCACAAGAGGGCGAAAGCGGATGGAGCAAGTGTGTGCTGTGTGTGGTGGGCTCACCTTGGCCTTGGGATGACCGCCCAGCATCGCGGCTACCCGCTCTGACGTTCGGGAAGGCAATGCGCGCACTAGGATTTCGAAATGTCGCTCGTAGTGCTCGTACAGCACCTCGTCGACCAGGTTACACCCTCTGCAGTAGCAACAACAGCGTAGCAAAGCAACAGCAAACAGCCGCAGAGCAGCACCAATACCGCCGGCATTAAAAAGAACTGGGGAAAAAGGAGCAACGAGACACAGCCCAATGTCGCGAAGAATCGTCACGTGCCTCCGCAGCATATCAAGGTCACCTGCCGCAGAATCGAACACAGAAAACGTCAAAATCTCCATTCTCTGCCCAAGTCTGGATTGGTTTCGACACTCAAAAGCAGGTCAACATTGTCAACCGCGCCTACAGTAGAGCCATACACAACTGCGTATCGTCGACTCAGGAGCGCCCAAATGTGTTTATCGAGTGGTACTGGGTACTGCCGAAACAAGATCAACGGGCGGAGCTGTGTTTCGGGTTGTCGTTCCCTGCCAGTTCGGAAGTACAACGTCCGACACGCGTCGTTTTCGAACGCGTTACAGCTTGTTTTGCTTCAACCTCCCTCTTCCGGTCGCGCAACTGGCCATGACAGCCAACCAGAGGAGGAAGAACGGACTCCGGTATTTCCCGGGACATCACGGCGTTTGTAGTGAGTTAAGGGCCATCCCTCTTCTACTCCAAAAAGCAGACTACACCACATACTTAAAACGGCGATAGGTCATTCGGATGAGAGTCCTTCAACTGCACCGTTTCTACTCTCTAGAGAACGAATGCTCCTAGGGCATTTACTATCCCATGCAACTGTGTCATGGGCTTTCATTTCGAAAAGAGCATGGAGGTGTATGGCTACGAAAACCTGTTGCTGCGGCATGTGTTGGCGGCGTCGATGCCGTCCCCATACAAGGCCACGGGAGCAGCAACAAGGGCGTCACGTGCCACCGGGTCAGGGTCACCGGGGTGGCCCGTTGTTACACTGCTCGCTGGTGGGTCGCACGACATGATAGTACAGGCACCACAGCCTTCGGCATGACGCAAAAGCTGATCGATCAAACCATGCGATGCCGACCCTGCCACATTGCACCTTTTGCCCACCTGATGGCGCTGACGCACTTGTTGTTGGTGTCAGCGGCGGGGCAGGAAAAGTAGCCACGCCCTGCGTCCTGCACTCTTTGGGATCCAACGTTGAGCTCGATCGTGTCCATGTCCCATTGCATGAGATGCGCCTGAGGGCAGGGCAGCGATCCGCGGCTGTGTTTCGAAACGAGAGGAGGAAAACACTTGAGATAGAGCACCCGCCACGAGGCAACATCGCCACAACCGCTATCTACTACCACTAACAACAACAACACCGACAACAACAAGAGGCTCTATGAAAGCACCCACCAGGACTGCGACGGATTCTGACATCCTTTCCGTGATGAGCACGACCACGCCGCGTCTCTCAGCCTCTTCGATGACCTCGCTGGCCACCCTGTCAAGAACACCATTCCCCACATTTCCCGCGACGCAATAGCACCATCGATACGTTCAATACCATGGTCAAAATGGAGCTTCGTGATACACAAGGCGAGCGCGATTGCGTCCAGAACGGGTCACTACGGTTAAACACTCGGCAAACAATGAACTCTACTGTAGGGGTAAAACATTTGAAGTGACAAGAGCTTGGACCCCGACCTACACTAAAATCAACACATTTGCTGCTGGCTTCCTTACAGAGGAAACAAGCCGCTCGGCTTCGCCCAAAACAAAAGGGGTTCATACTGTGACCGTGTTCAGTATGTTGCTTTGTGGAGATACATTGAGGGGAAACAACGACGGTGCGGCCATCACACGACAGAGCGGTAGCGAACCTCGCCAATACTACAGAACGGTGCTATGACAACATAACACGAGAGTTGTGCAGCAGTGCAGCGCAGGCGAGGCAAGGTGCATTTAAAACTACCGCACAGTTCAGGACTGACGCTCACCCGAGAGTCGTAAGCTTCACCAAACCGCTGGGCGCAAGGGAAAATGCAACGCCATGCAACTGTGTCAACAGAGACACCGCGACCAACTCGCAGTGCCACAACCTCCGAAAACCATTGCCGCGAAGACTCTTAGGCAACGAAGAAGAAAACTGAGGAGCGAGCAACAACTACAACGAACACACGCATGACGTCCACAAAGGCGACCCCTACGAAACGAAACCGCATACGACAAGTCCAAACAGTGTTGCCTGCACTGCCACTGCTGTTGGGGCATGAGAAGCGCTACCTTCGTGTACTATCTTGCGTATGGGGAAACACGACCCGTTATTTGGGTCGGTTCAAACAGGAAATGGCCAGTGGCTTCGTCGATTCCAAGCGATCCATGCGAACAACGCAGCAAATTCAGTCGTAGGTGCCATGGTATAGCATAAAATAGCGCACCTTCGAGCTTTCTCCGCATCTGCGATCTTGGTGAAGTCCACGTCCCGTCCGGACATGAGCCACGCGAGCTGGTTGCAAAACGGTCGGGCATCACCTTGAGGCACTTTTCCGGCCCGAATCTCGGTCACCAGCGCTTGCGGGGTCTGCGCATCATGCACGATCATCATCGGTGATATCGGGGGGGGGGTACGCATGACAACGACCTTGGGGCGACATCAGGTGGTAGGCATCAGAAAAGAACCACACGTTAGCAGCGCACGTGCGCATGTGGCGCTTAACCGGTCTCACAAATGGGGTTCAAGTTTTTGGTTTTCCGAGGCTATTGTTGTTTAAGTTTTCCCCAGGCCATCTCAAGTTCTTAGCTGCCAAGTTCTGAAGTGCGGGCGCTAGCTGCACCGCACCATACTAGGCTTTTTTCGCGCTGTGTATGACCTGCGGAGAGGCTTCGACGTTCAAGTTCTCGGGCGT
The DNA here is from genome assembly GCA_902602495.3 of Ectocarpus sp. CCAP 1310/34. Classification (NCBI taxonomy): domain Eukaryota; class Phaeophyceae; order Ectocarpales; family Ectocarpaceae; genus Ectocarpus; species Ectocarpus sp. CCAP 1310/34. Next base: position 53,127 of record CACKRE030000715.1, read on the forward strand.
ACGCAGCACACCAAACCCATACACCTGAAAGATATATCATAACCCAAGGAACTAACAACCCAGCCTCGCCCATTACTACTTGGAGCTAGCTCGTTTCGTGCGGGCGCTATCTGTAACCATGAAAACATTTAGCATCGGATTGTCGTGTCGCCCAGATCTGCCGCTGGTTACAGTAGCACGCCCCGACAACGTTTGTGTGCGTGCACGTGATTTCGAGGCCCTCCAAGATGAGGGGTTCCCGCACTGTACCGTATGTTTCGGTGTCTCTGAAACTGCGGAGCAACGGGCGAAGCGCTTTTGTAAACTGGAGCGTTCGTTCGTGAAAATTATTCAGGGGAGGAATGGCGGCCAAGCCCTTCTCGCCATAGGAAAAGAACGAATGGAAGCCAGAGGGCTTCTTTCCGTGCGTGACCCGGAACCCTTCGGTGTGAGAGGGCGAGACCGCCCGGTAGGTATGAAAAACGCTATTAAGCAACGGTTCGTACTTGGCAAGACGGCAGAAGCAGAGAACAAGGACGATAAAAAGAGATGGTAGGTTCGTGGCTGGGAAGATGGCAGCAAGCAGAATTCCCGGTCTGCAGTAAATCCGGTGGGGACAACTACCGCTACTGCCGGCTTGCCGGCGCACCTTGTATTTCTTCTTGATATCCCCTCGGAAGTTGAAGAGCGACAGAAAGCGCTCGGCGGGGCGGCGCATTATCGTCACGAAGGCCGCCCCGGGCACCAGCTCCTCCAGCACGTCGTACGGGGTGTACGGCGTCACGTGTCGAAGGCTTATGTCGAACGACTGACCCTCGTCGCGCCGGGATTCGAGCTCGCCCCGCCCGAACCAGCCGGTGGCCTTGGGGTGCAAGAAGTAGGAGCGTCTCTGGTGGCCAACCTAGCGGCACGGCAGAAAGAGCACCCGAGCAGGCGGTTCTTGCTATCAAGTGTCCGGGTTACGATTGAAAAAGAGGGCCGAGCGCAGGGAAGAGATGGCGCCAGCGCGAAGGGGCTGCGGGGAAAATTCTTTACATGGATGGCGCTGCGGGATGCCTCCGCCACGCCATGCTGTCGCGCCAGTCGACTACACAACAGAAGAATTGGGCAAAGGGTGCAATTCAGCAGTGGACCCAGGTTTCCAGCGCATGCGCCGAATAGCCACGAATCTGTGTGGATTCTCTGAGTGGTATACTCAATGACTGGACTGGCTCGGGAAAAATACATACAGCTGGGGCACGCACCATGACATGGAAAGGATTGAACGCTCCACACGTGCGCACATTTCCCTCTCTCCACCTCGTTGCTAACGTGACAACGTACATACTGTACCACAAAAAATAGGTGTTACATGCAGCAGAGATTTCGCCTCGCCGGAATATTTTTGTTTCAGAGAACATCCATGTGTTTGCCGGGAACCCGTGTCGAAAACGAACGTGGTGCTTCATCTGTCTAACTCGCTCGAACGAAAGAACACAGGTGTGCGCGTGCATGGACTTCAAAGACGCACACGTGACAGCCTATCCCCCCCGATGCGCGTGCCTCTCTTGTCTTTTCCTTCCCTGTCGTCTTCTGTTCGACTGGCAAAAAACGATGCTGAGCAAAAACGATATCTGTACGTTGCACCCCGCCATAGTGTACGTGTCAAACAACGGTAAGCCACGTAACGGGTGTTGCTGCAAAGAGGGAGAGGATGGTGGGTATCAACTGAAAAACAACCCTGCGCATAGGCATAGTCTAGCCGGAAACAAGGGTGGTCATAACCGCACCTGCGCGATGTAGGTCGCCAGTGTGGTGCTTCCTGTCTTGAAGGATTTGATCAACACCAATCCACCACCCGTGTCACTCCGATGGCGGTGCTGCTGCTCATCACCTTCATCCCACTGGCCGCGATCTCGACCAAAAGATGCGCAATCGCTCACGGGAACTCCTCGGAGCTGGGTACGTTGGGTGCTTCCGTCGTAATAGTTACTGTCATCGTCTCTGGGAGACCTCCTAGACCATGTAGGCCGTGTGCCGCAGAACATACCAGCGCGAAACATAATCGCCGTGAAACGAAGTGATAGGGTCAAATTGCACGTAGTACAGCAGTACCCCAGTATGGTGGAAGACCTTTCATGGCCGCACACATCATGGATTCATCCCGTCCGACCGGCTAATCCAATGCTCGCCAGAGAGGCACAAAGCGCGTTCTCGCTCCTGTAGGCAGTGTTGTGCTTCCTTCCGTCATATGTGTCTTACGTATCCAACCCTCGGCAACTGGAGCATACGATAAACGTGCCTCGAACACCCAGGTGTGCCTAAGGTACGGGTTGGTGCCGTCGTTGAGGAAAAAACGCCCAAGTTACAAAGTGTAGATACTCCGCACCTTCCACCAGTATAATAATACAGCATGCTGAGATGGCCCCAAGTTTGTCCTTACAGCGGATATTAACTGGGAATCGGCGGAACTATTAGGTAACGACATCTCCGCTCACATGCTCGTCCCGCCGATGCGTTTGCCCCCCTTGAAGTTGTGTCGCGACCAGGAGAGAACGACGATGGTCAACCCTGTTGCCCAGACCTGAGTATGATGCGCACACCGATCGCAAACTCCTACAGGATCAACGCCTGTATCGCACACGAAACCAGACCCGCTACGCAAGTCTAACGCCAAAAGGTACCTTAGAACAAAGCATCTCTGTACAGGTGGGGTACCTCCGGGTACCGTTCGTCGGGGTCGTTTGATAGCAGCCAAACGCCAAGCTGCAACGCTGTACATGGTGGGTGTTTCGGTTTGGTCGGCGGCCGTTACCGCGGCGGTACTGCTGTTGTGTGCTTATCGACGGACGGTGTTCATAGAGGAGAATGGGGATCGCGTTACGCTTACCAGGCGCCTGCGGGCCGACGACATACGCGCCCCCCTTGCCGGAAATTGGTGTGCCCTTCGTTGTCGCCCACTGCAGCCCTTCCAGTAGCAGTCGCGCACACACGTTCTTCTGTCTTGTACCAACAGAGCAACGAGCACGGCGCCCGGGAATCTGCCATATATATCAGGAAAGAAACTCCTGTCATAACAAAAAACGCCTCCAGAACCGACTCTACAGAACCAGCGCCTCCAGAAACGACTCTACAGATCCAGATTTCAAACTGAAGCACTGAAGCCAAGAGCAGAGAGCGATGGCACAGACCACCCTGCTACCCTGTAGCACGCACAGCCTCTGTCTGCACGCTGAAACCGCTGTCTAACAACCCCGAGGCACTCTCAGTATGGAGGCTGTTGCCGAGAGCGCTGCGCACGTCGTCGAGAGCGCTGCGCACGTTCCCAAGAGCGCTTCGACGCACGTTGCGGCCGTTGGCATGGACTGCACGAGATCTAGTGGTAACCCGGAGGCTGCTGCCACCGCGGACGACGAGGGCGGTGAGCGCACCACTACCGGCAGTCCGGAGGTCGCTGCTGGCGGCTTTTCAATGGACGAGGTAAGACCGTATACTACTGCTGTAAACGCAATTGCGGAGGTCATCGTTTTGGATCCGCCCGAGGATCGAGGCTCCTTTGCCCGCGGGCACCACGGCGCCGACACTACAGCAGTCGTGTACGTGTATGTGTCGTGTAGGCCCTCCTAAAGTCAATCTGTTGCTGAATCGTCTCTTGAGTGCACGATGATCTGTCGTTAGTTCCGCGGGACTTCCTCTGCTGTACTTGACCTGGAGACAACGTTGAAGGTTGTAACTGCTGTTGCAGCTTGTACTAAATACATATAACAAATAATGTACATGTTATAGACTATTTGTTTTGTTGTAGGACGTGAAGACGTTGACGTGCATGCGCTGTTGTCCCCCCCACAAGCAGGGATTGGATCGCCCTCCGAAGAAGCAGCGGGCGAGGGTGGAGGAGGACACCACGTACGAGGGGGCTGATGGGTCTGTGGTGAGAAAAAAGCCATTTTAATCGCCAAAACAAAAGATAAAAACTGCAAAGTTACGGGTAGACTACAAGTACGTTTAAATTAGCGGGCAGCGGCAGATCCCCGGTCTTCTGACATGACAAGGGCGAGGAACTTCCGCGATGGACCCACATATATGTGTTACCTAATTCCACTGCAACAAATAAGGTTACTGGTTGATACATCCATGACTGCCTGCATCTAATTCCTTGATCGCACCCAATACTTCCTGTATTCCCTGCCGTTTGCTCCGTCCGGCGTGCTCGCTCCAAAATAGGAGTGGTCCAGTGGCCTAAATGCGGACGTGATGCAACTCATCACGCAATACTGGGGCGGAATGGATTTCGACTTGTTCCTCGGTTGTGTGAGGAGGAGTTTGCCGCAAACACATGGGACGGACAAGACGTTCCCGAACACCATGGCCATTATCCTATCGTCCCACCGCTTGGCGTCAGCTATAAAGGCGGGATGGGGGCAGCGGGGATGTATGCTTGCCGCAGCAACGGGCAACATTATGATATTTGAAGAATCGAAGTTTACGTTTGGATGTACGCTGGAGAGTGGGTTGTTGGAGGCAGCTGTTCGAGGCAGCAACACAACGATTGTCGAAGAAATACTAAAGCAGTGCGTGGAACAGGAGTTTCCTATGGACAAAGACGCCTTCGCGCTGGCGGTAGCCTCAGGTAACGCGGATATGGTGGGCTCAGTAGGAGGTTACGTAAGTGCAGATGAAGGTGTGATTTGCGATGGACTAGAGCGGGCAGCTAAGGAGGGCGACCTAGGCATGGTGAAGACTCTCTGGGAAGAGTTTCCCGACCAGGTGACTAAATACCAGCTGCTAAATACGCAATGAGCGGGATGAGCATAGCGATAGAGGTGCGGCCTCACACCGTCACTTTGAGGTGGCGGAGTGGTGCGTGAGGGCCATTCACCGAGTCACCGACTTGAGTGCGGGTAATGTCGAAGAAGTTATGCGCCATTTACGTGTTTTGAGGCCACTAGTGCAGTGGCTACACGAAGAGGGAGTTTTTGCCCGTTGGGGGGCGTGGTTCCCCTTCATGGGGGGCCAGAGAAGGGAGTTTGGAGTGGGTGCTGTGGTGCTTGGAAAGTGGGTGGGACTACGACGATGGGATCATGGAGTCGGCTGCGAGGGGAGGCCATTTTCGCGTGGTGAGGGGGTTGCGGGAGCGCGGCTACCGCTGGACTGCCGAAATCTGCGGGTTGGCAGCTGAGAGTGGGGACCTGGAGTTGCTGAAGTGGTGCCTGTTGAATGGTTGCCCATGGTGTTGGGCCAAGGTAGTGAAGGCAGGGCGGTCGCGTGGTTGTTTCCAACAAAAGGGGTGGGACGTTTACGATTGGTGCGTGGACGTGGGCGGGGGGGAAGTACTGATGGACGGGGCGTGGGTCCCCATGGTGGTTGTCAGTTGTACTGGGTAGGTTCGGCATATCGTGCGCTGACGTTCTGGATTTGCATACAGTGTTGAATTCCTTGACGGTGTGGAGTCGAATTCGGCTGTGTTAGTCGGCGTGAAGGTTCGGTCGCCGTCGTTTATGCACAACCGTCGGACAGCAATGCGAGTCAAATGTCATGGACCGCGAAAAATGTACGATCAGCACCGTCCACGTGCAGGCGAGTCATGTCGGGAGTCATGTAAGACACAATAAATAATGTCGCAGTTTCCTGACCACCACGATTTGCCGCTCATGCAAGGGACGGCAAAAGCATCCCGGGAGCCAACGTGAGCGTGAAGCATATCTCAAAACATCTGCGCTTGAGCGCGGGCGTCGCTGGGACGCAAGAGAAGACAGGCAGGCTGCTGTAGAGTATTTTTTGAAGCAATCATAAATTACA
>CACKRE030000716.1:9775-22210 GCA_902602495.3 Ectocarpus sp. CCAP 1310/34
GGGGGGGGGGGGGGGGGGGGGGGGGGGGGGGGGGGGGGGGGGGGGGGGGGGGGGGGGGGGGGGGGCGTACTCACGTTATACATGCTTCAGCTGTTAGACCATTGACCACGCGTCCTCGGGAGGACGGAGCATCGTTGGGGGCCAATCACCGATGGCCAAACCTATTTTGTCAAAGGTGGCTAAAACTGTTATTCCCTATTCCATTGGTATAGGGGGGGGGGGGACGCTTTCAGGGGTGTACGCAATCCGGCTGGGCTGATGTGCGGAGTCACGCTTGAGCGATGATTGGATTCGATTTCTTGCGGCTACGCTTGCGGCGGCTTCGGACACGAGGCTCAGAGATGAACGAAAGAAAAGGGGAGGGTGTGTGACGATGAAGCAAAGCTGCCTGTCTGTACCCGTCTACACACCACACACACAACGTCACCCACTGAAATAAACAAGAAAAATGAAATCACGCAACGAATAACGGCACGTGGCTCGAGCGTGCCACAGTAGGAACACCAATAACGGCTCAAGGCAGTCCCGTGCGACCTGAGCTACACCCGTGGTTCCAAACCTTCATCTTCAACAAAATACCACCCTTGCGAGACGCGTGATTGACCCAACGCCAGAGTGTACGGGCGAGAGGGAGGGTCGGGCAGCACAAAACGAAAGGCAAGGAAAGAGTGCAGAGACAGGCAGGGAGGAGAGGCCCTTGCCGTAGCCTATGGCCCCGAATCAGGCCCGTGGCGTCTACAACCTGAGCGACAGCAGAGAAGGGCATGCGACACTTCACGTCTACATAGCATATGACAGCAGTAACAAAGCAAGAAGCCACAAACTCATCACAGCATTTACCTGACGTCAGTCATTGCCGCAGAGAAGGGCGTACGACACTTCCACGTCTACATAGATTTATGACTTTTGACATCAAGTCTATTAACTCTTGTCAGGAAAAGTGGCTAACCGGAAAATAGGAAGGTCTCACACTGCAGCTAAAGCGCTAGAATATACCTTGTCCAGGTACCATGCGAGGAGGCCGTACAGCACCGCGTCGAATAACATCATGGCGATGGAGGTGCGGAGAGAGTAGTCGCCCTCGTCGTAGTTCCCCCACCCGGCCCCGATGCCCGCGTACTCGTAGTCCGCGATGAAGTCCGCGCCGAAGGTGAAGGCCGCCGGGGACAGTAAAGATGCGACCGTCTTCGATCTATCCCCCGTCGAAAAGGACACGAGAACGAGCCAGTCAACGTCGTCTCGTCGTCGTAAAGGTGTAAGTTAGCACCGCGTGCGCGCGAGAAAATGCGTAGATTGCTGCAGGTGCCAGCAACCACGGCAACCTACAACGGCAACATGGGTTCGCAGGCCCAGTCGCACAGGCGTACCTACCGTATACATCTGGAGTATGACACAAGATAACACACGCCCTGGACCGATTTCATATGTATACTACAGTAGGGGCCCGGAGATTAAGAGAAGTCGGTATCAGGTGGAGGCTCAATTTAGTACATCTATTGCCCACCTTGGAGTAAATACAGGTTAGTATACAGGTTAGGATCCCTGGCTGAAGCTTTGCTGCCCAACCTTTTTTTTCGCGAACACTTGAGCCGAGGCTATTATAGTGCATTTTTTCTGAACTGCGGGCCCGCACTGCTGTTGCGTGGTGCTGCATGAGGCTCCAAACGAGGAGAGACCCTGCACTCTCTACTCTTCTCGGCATCTATAGTGACAGCGTTGTGAGGGGTTTGACGCACCGTGGGGCCTCGTGTCTGTTGGACCCGTAGAAGATGTACCTCGGGAGGACGCCGGCGAACAACACGCACGGTGCCGCAATCGACGCTAGCTTCGCCTATTATGATTTTTTTCGGCGGCAGCATCAAGTTTATACGCGCGTCAGGGGGGGGAGGCGGTCGGAGGTGTAAACAAACACGAATAACCACACAGACGTCACCCTGTGATTGGTGTATGCAAAGGGAACCATACCTGCGCACGTGCCGAGCTTGAGCACCACACCCGCACGAGCACAAGGCTGTTGATTCTGCCCGTGCTTGAACTCTCAAGTGGTTACGCAAGAAATATTTTTCCTTCGCTTACTTTCTAAAAAAAACAACAACAACGAGGCCACGAAGAGCACCATGCCGACCTCACGTTCGGATGATAGTCACACGCCCCATTCCCATACAACCCCCCCCCCTCGAAAACCAAAATGGAATAAAGCTCCTTCTCAACCAAGAACAACAACCAACCACGTCCTTCACCTTCGAAAACACAGACGACACCAAGAGCGCCATGCCGACCTCGCTGAGCGTGAAGGAGGCCATGTAGACCAGCACAAGAGTCCCGTCCGCCAGGGGTAGGAAGGTCCACGACAGCAGCGCGGCCACCGTGACAGCGATGAAGGCGAACACCGCGGCTCCAGTGATGAGCCAGGACAGCTCGTGGCACCACACCCGGAGGCCCATGATGCGCATCGTCTCACGCACCTGTTATTGCGATGGGCCGGGGGAGAGAGAGGGAGGCGGCGGCGGACACAGAGGTTCGGCATCATATTTGCATGGTTCGATTGCGCCGCACGAAGCCACGATTTCGTTACGGCCTTGGGTTCGCCTCAGGTGTTAGTGTAGCTTGTGGCTTTACCCACCCACCCACCCCCCACCCCCGCCAACAGATTTTGTTTGTCTAGTGGCATGCATCAACGCTCACCATGATCTCTGGGTCGAACTGTTGCTCATCGCCCACCTAAGAAGGCTACAGTGCCGGCCCGCTGATAAGAAACACCCAAACAATACCAAGTGTTTGTCCCCACCAGGGAGCAAAAGGCTTCTAAATAGGAGTTGAAGTAGCGCCGGTGGCTATGCTCAACCTTTCTTCGGCAATTTTCGTACGTTTGTCCAAAACCTGAGCCCCGGTTTCTTACATTACGAACATATCTCTTAAAAGAGGGTCGGCGCTGTATGGCAACAACGTTCAAGTCGTTTGATGCATACCCCTTTCAGCTCACCCTGCTCTCCTTCTCCTCCACGATTCCCTTCACCAGCCGAGACAGCGGATACATCGTGCTCTGGAGACGAGTGGCGCGAACAGTACGGGGCAGCAGCGACACGGTTATCACCACTGTCCACCCGGAAGAAGCCGTCGGGGTGAGTGTGAGCGACATGGCTGTAATCAAGCAAGCACACATCCAAATGATGGAACTCGAGCGGCATGCGGTTGCACGAGTAGAGCACTGGGTACGATCAAGCCGTGCTGCCTGACAATGTCTGCCGCCGTCCCCCCCCACAAAAACAGAACTAAACTAAACTAAACAGTTTTCCCAATTGTGGGCAAAGTAAGAAACATGCAAACGGTGAAACAGTCGCTGGCTTCAAGCTTTCACGGGAGGGAGCAGTCGGCGAGAAAACTAGCGCGGGGCACCATGGTCGCATCGAGCGGGTCATCAACCCGGCCGGGGTACTTACCATGGTCATGGCGAGTCCCAAGAGATAACCAACGGCGGCGTAGAACAAGTTCTGGTCGTACGCTGCCGTGGGAAAGGGCACCCCAACGACGTCGGGCGGGACGCACGCGAAACCGCCGGATGGTTCCTCGGACCCTTCCTCGGATTGTTTTTCCCCGGAGGGTGATGATGCGGCCGGCAACGCGCGGTCGAACATGAATCGGTCGAGCGTTGCCTGTAGCGTGAGAAACCCGCTCAGGTAGTACGACCGAAAGCTGTATCCAGTGGTTTGGGGGAGGGGCGCCGTGGGTGGGGTACGAACGGGCGGGGGTACGGGTGGGCATTATACCAACGGGGTCGGCGTTCAAGGCAAGCCAGCCGCCCGCGGTCCAAGTTTCAGGAGGCGCGAATTCTTCAACCCCTCGCTAGAGCGTTCATAGCTCATGTGCCCGACTGGCGTTTTTCTCAGGTTCGCTGGCAAAATGTGTCGTTTAGGTACAACACCATCCAACAAAAAGCAATCGAAATCAACCGTACGTCTGTCTTGAAGAGTCCTTCTGCAAGTGACGTTCAAAACGAGGCAGCGCCACCCATAACAACGCGGGAAGTAAAAAAAGTAGCGGCCGGACAAGAAAACGCGTGAACAAGCATCACCTCCCTGATATCTCACCGACCCACCAGGAAAGTGTCCGACCTACCTCGGATCCAACCCGATCGCGATCATGTCGACGACGGTGTTGGTGTTGGGGACCGTTGTGAAGTTGACGCGGATGGTATAATCGACCCTCCCGTCGGCCACCTCGTCGAGCGAGATGACCGCCCACGTCCTCTCCTCGAGGTGATCCAAGGCGTAGGCGACGGCATCATCCTGTGTGACGAAAAATCCCGACGTTGCGGGTCGCCGCAGCGTTCGATCCGGTGTGACGACTTGGAGCACGTAAGTTAGGCATACAGCAGAAGGGCGAATGGGCGCCACTGCTTCAAGTATGCCTCTGTACGATATTGCCCCGTTGGCGTTGACGAATTGGAGGCTATGTAATCAAGATAGCTCTCTGACACAACGTCATGGCGTGGTACTCTTACATCTGATTCATTGGCGTGCAAGCCTGCTGCTCTGTACTACATTGCCCAACTACCTCCATTGAACGATCAGCTATGAAGCTCGTTGACGGAGCGGCATGCTGCTGCGACTCTCCTACCTCTGATTCGTGGACGCGATGAGTCAAACGGCCGAACCCAGTGGACGTGTTTGACAGCCAAGACACCAGTTCGCTGCGCAAGCGCACGGAACGACAAACGGGGAGCACGCGCACATTCCATACGTTAGCGCGTGACAAACAAATGCACAGCTGTACACGTCCGTCCGTAAAACGCGCAACAAGTTGCGCGGGGTATATATCGCAAGAGATGAAACGAAAGCCTTACGCAGGCAGGGAAGGAGCCACACTATGTCCTCTACGTAGCACCATCCCCGTGTCATAAACGCCGACACGACTCACCCCACAGCCGGCTCTCGCGCAGGAGCGAAGTGCAGAGTCCCTTGGGTGATCAAGTTACCAAACACCCACCCGGACTCCATGCTATTGACCACCGAGGCGTAGGCATTATCAGCTAGATCTCGGACTACGGCCGTCCCAAGCCCGACAAACTGATCAAGGTCCGGCACCGGACAAGGACCGTCTAACAGGCCGGTCATCTCCTTGAAGATGTCTCTCACGTCCCCAAACGCCAGCCCGTCCGCGTCGCCGCTACCGTCCAAGCCGCCCATGCCTTCGTCGGCATCGACGGTAGAATTGGGGGCTGCCCCACCGCCGACGGTTGCGCTCGAAGGCCCGACAGCTGGCAGGCTAGTATTCGCTAGGTTCTAATACGAAGACGGCGCACGGTGCACAACGCGCGTCGTAGAGCGGTTCGATACGAGAAGGGGGAGGGGGGGGGATCAACGCTTGGACTGCGAGCGTGTTTCAGCTCTGACGGACCGTACAAGCTCAATAGGCAACACATGGAAGCGTTTCCAGAAATGCGAAGGCGGGCATTAAATCGATTGCCGCTGAAACTGATATATACAAAGTGAAACCGACGCCATTAGGCCGACTCTTAGGAGGACCTGCTCGGACACCGATGCATTGCTATTATAGAGGCTCCCTCACACCCTGCGGAGCGGAAACTCTCGGGAAAAAATGAACTTAAGGAGGAGGAGGAGGTAAACCCCCAAAACAACCCAGCTGTCCCAATGTACCCCTTGACTACCTGGCTGTAGAGGCGGGCCAATGGCAGCAGCCTGCCGAAGCCTCCAGGAAGGTCTAGCCGAACAGAAGAATACACCTTGGATCGTAGGGCAAAATGGCGCGTCAGCATGCACTCGCGGCTTTCGTTGGACGGTCGGACAGGAGCATCTACACAGCGAGCAAGGGTGATGCGAGACCTTGAAGTAATTATTTTTGGGGGCTCTTTCGCAGATCCCCGCGGCGGTGGTATTTGGACCCTTGGACCAAGATACCATCTGAGCTGTCAGCGTGAAGGTGTGGGTATCATGACGACCTATTTCCTTTCGCAGATCCCCGCGGCGGTGGTATTTGGACCCTTGGACTTTCTCCGACATCCACAACCGATCTGATATTTTCCCTACAACGTCCTTGAGTGTCTGCGTGACGAGCATACGCCGCCCGGAAAATGGCGTGGAAAGCACCGAAGGCAAGAGCAACGGCTCTGCCGTGTGATAATGTGCCGCGAGGGGTAGGTCTCCGTAAAGCTCATCTACAGCAGTAGTGAGGAAAATCTTCATGAAAACCACCTCGCCGCCGTACAGTAGTACGTCAAACGGACAGCCCCCCTAGAATGGGACTCAAGAGTTAAATGACCAACGAGTCGCAAAGCATTGAAGCACGTGTAAAATGCCGTCGAGTGTGTTCGAGCCTGCCGTCGAGTATGTTCGAGCCACCAGTGCACTACAGCAGTGGTTGATTACCGAACCACGCGTGACACGCCGCGTGGGGGTACCTTCGAAGCCGCATCCACCTTGCGAAAACTTACAGCAGCATCAACCACCCAGATCAGAGAATTATCTCCCACCATTGTTTTTTGGCGTCCGTACAGCACAAGTAAAAAAATGTAATGACGTCTGCAGGACCAACAACATCCATCTGTCGCACACAGCAGCAGTAAAAGCGTAACGCCAAGCGACGTACATACTGGATAGATCATGGACTACAGCACCGGTCAGATACACCCGTAACGAGACTTGCTGACGCACACCCCGACCCACCTTCTCTGGGAAAACTAGCACATCCGATAAATAGTAGCCGTAGACTAGAACGCACAGGAGAAGCACAGGACTGCAAAGCTCGCAGAAGGTGGTGCTCTTCGTTCTCCGACGCTCCTTTGGACAAGATTTGCAAAGCAAGGCACCCGACATCAGGCATGAAAAATAACGGGCGGACAAATTATTCAGCTGGGGGGCGGGGGTTGTAGGATATGGTACTTCCTTGATTTGTACGTCCACGCGGCAGACGATCAACAGATGGCCATGGTTTCGGGCTTGGCTCCTTGCTCTCTCCCTATACTCAGTCGAGGGAAGGGTTTGAGGGACGAACAAGCTGCACGCGGTGATGCAGAAATGCACACTCTACTACAGCGGGTGGAGCTCAAACGGCCGCGGGATGAAACCAACGCCGCAGGTACAACCACACTTCATGTACATCTGTATACTGCTGTCCAGTGCCAGAAGAATTTTCCACGGGCGTCTATACAGCAGTACCAGGTACAACAACGGGGATGACGACAAGAAAATTTAACACGTACGGGCAGGCCGATTGCTATAGGCCCATGCCCCCAACGCACAGGAATGAGACCCCTCGCATGCTACATGCACCACAGCAGCAGCGGTACGGCAAAAAGCTTACAATGACATTCCTTCTCAAGAGCGCTGTGATCTCCGCCCCTGCGTTCGGCGCTCTGTCCTCTGCAATCTCCATGACGATGCCCGGCTGCTGCTGCTCTCATCGGTGTGCTGAACAGAAACACGCACCCAGCAAAGAGACAGAGCGTCGGGAGCAGCAGAGCAGCAGAGCAGCAGAGCCCTACAGCAGGTTGTTTGAATAACGCTGCTGCTGGCTGCTGCTGGCTCAACAAGCAATTCGCGGGTGACGGACCGGTCAATGCGGCCTAACCACGGTAACCCCGGTCCCCGGTCCCCCAGCCACCATAACGCACTTTCAAGGACCGGTCCTCAGATTCAGATTGTCATCAGCCAGCCCCCTGGCTCACTCGCGCAAATTCCTACCTTGGTTGCTCCTACTTGCGCTGCAGAGGCACCAGCAACATGGAAAATGCCACTTCGCTCGCGGCCAAGCTGGGAGACATGAAACACATCAGAAAGGTGGGCCTACCGTCTTCCTCATGCATTCGGACGACTGCTACAAGGCACAGCGACGACACAGCCCCGTTTTTTCTGCCCCTGTGCGCACTTTGTTTCGTATTTGAACCTGCCGCACAGCACCACCCCCGCCCGATGCAACGGCACTCCTTTCGCCACACATGCACGTCTCCTTCAGCCCTTAGTAGGCGTGGGGGACGTGGGTGTTGTATTGGTGCAAGCCGGACGATATTTTCCTTGCTACCCAGTTGCGGCATCAAAGAGTGTCATCGTTGTTTTGCCGGGGACCCCCGTTTTCCATCACCTCGCAACTTGGTTTTAGACTGAAATCGAGAATATATTTTCGTTATAGTCCAAAACAGTGGTTTTATGTCTGCGACGCGTGTGTCGCGGAGAGAGTCGGTCGGAATGTCGCACCCGCGCTGGCTTGCTCGTGGGTCGTCAGTGTCCTGCTAATAACAATAACGCGCCAAGGAGGAACCAGCGCGTGCGTGCCTTGATCTGATGAAAACTGTGCTGTTGCATAACGAAGCACGCACCAGACACCACTAGTACAACGGGCGTTGTTGGTGTAGACAACACCCAACAAGCTGCAGAGACAACCGGCGACAGCGGTGCAGCACCAGCCGTGGTCCAAGGTTTCACAACTCTTGCCGCTCGCATCAATTCTGCCTTGCGGCAGAATCCGCGCCCTCCAACTTCTCGACCCAAGCGCAAGCTCGTGATCCCCGCGAAACTTATCACGGCCGGAAAAGTCTCCGACTGAACGCTCTCCTCCGAACGCGTTCGTGGGTCATGGGGGGCAGTCGGCCTGTGCAGCATTAGGTGTAACATCGCAGTGTGATGGAAGGCGCGACCTGCTCGTCCGGCGGGTTGCCGCATGCTGCAATCTTATTGGCTGCGGCGGTCTTATGTTCTCTCTCCCATACTTCCCATAAGGGATAATTTTTCTCACACAAGTGCCATTTTAAACTTGGTAGCTATTTTGGGTTTTCGATGTCGCGGCCGAGAAGATCCACCCCCTGCTCGCCCAATCCACTCATACGGCATTATCTGGTGTGGCAAGAGCAATCGCAACGGAGGGTGGTTTATCCTTGTTGCAACGTAAGCCTGTCCCGACATTGTAGGGATGCGAAGTCATTGGTGTAACGACTACGGCGTGCGACATGAGTGCACACCCACCCATCCCCACATGTTTCGAGCAGCTATGCGTAGGTTACGGTGCGCCGCACACGAGCGCGGCGGGGGGGGTTGCGGCACGTGTGCATGGGCCGTCAGCCACTACTGTCCCGTTCCTATTCGCACTCTCTACGCGTGTACATTGCCAGTACATGTTATCGAGTCTGCGCTTTGATCCGGCAATTTGGTCTCACGTCCGCATGTCCTTCTACTATCCTATATAATAGTACGGTGCGGGTTTACTTGACGTTGTTGCCCATGAATTCAATTAACCGCATCCAATACCTTCGACCTATCCACCAGGGCCTCGAGCTGGCGAAGGTCGCCCAGCAGTACGCCCAGCAACAAGGCGTCCCTCTCCCGAGTCTATCCGGCAAAGAGCAGACGATGGACGACACAATGCCCGGAGCTTTCGGCAGGACGCAAAGCCGCGGAGGCTTGGACGGCTTGCTGGAGCGCGCGTCTTCCATGCTAAGCGGCGGGAACGGCGGCGGCAGCGACGGCTTTGGCAACCAGGGCGGCTTCGGCAACCAGGGCGGCTTCGGCAACCAGGGCGGCTTCGGCCAAGCGGCGGCGGCGGCTGCGACGGCGGCAGGTTTCGGCGGGATGTCGCACCTCGCCGGCAGGAGGGGCTCGGACCAGCAGCAGCAGCAGCAGCAGCAGCAGAACCGGTTCGGCCGAAGCAACTCTTTCGCCGGGACTTCGACCAACAGCTTCGCGCAGCAGCCGGAGTTCCAGCAGCAGCAAGGCAGGTTTCCAGGGCAGCAGCAGCAAGGGTTTGGCGCGCCAGGGACGCCAATGGACTTCGGGCCGAGCCCCGGCGGTTTCGGAACGCCCGGAACGTTCGGACCGCCGACTCCGCTAGGAACTCCCGGCTTCAACGGCCAGCAGTACCCCCCGCCTTACGGCGTCATGGACCCGCCGCAGTTCGGCTTCAGTGGCGCCATGACGACCCAGGGGCAGCAGGGCTTCGGAGGGCAAGCCTACGGGAGCGGGCAGCAGGCGTGGGCCCAACAGCCACAGCAGCAATTCAACAACAACGGAGGCTTCGCGAATCAGATGTCGACGCAGCAGTCCGGGTTCGGCTCCTCGGGGTTTGGGCAGACCGGGCAGCGGGGGGCCGGGGGAGGGGAATACTGGAACTCGGCAGGGGTCCTGGCCGGGGCCGGCCTGGCGGGGGCCGGTCTGGGGGCCGGCCTCGCCTCGACCTACAACAGCGCGTTCGGGGGTGGGGGGGGGGGTAACTACGCGGGCATCAGACAGGGCTACGGGAACCCCGGGGGCTCCTTCGGCGGGCCGGTGCTACCCCCGCTTCCCGGGAAGGGGAAGAAGAAGGGCGGCGGGGGCAAGAACAAGGGGGGGGGCGCCGTTACCGAGCAGCCGCCGCCGGCGCCCGCCCCGGTGGAGGGGTGGCTTGCCGTGCCGGCCGGGTACGAGCTTCCCGAGGGCATCCCCAAGGGTTTGGAGGTGGGTTTGGCAGTTTTTTTTTTGGGGGGGGGTCGTGGGTTGGGTTGAGTCGGGGGCAGCGAGCGGCTTGGCTGACTACGGTATGCGTGTTCTGTGTTTTCGTCGATGTCGGGTCGTCCTGCGTTTGGTCGTGGAGTCGCCTCTAGTAGGTTGGTAGTTGCTATGTAGCTTCGGTGTCCCGAGTCGGTGGTGCAGCCTTGTGTGGTTGTTCGGCTGCCTGCCTTCACAAGAAAGCCGCATGACATTCACATGTTTAATAGTTACACACAGACCTGGCGGCCTGCCCCCCTCCTCCCTCCCCTTTTCACAGATTCTGGCGATGGTGGACGGGTTGATGGTGCACCAGGAGGTCGAAACGTTGGAGGCTATCGCCAACGCAGTGGGGATCGGATACGAGGGCAACAACCAGTGAGTGCCGTAGCCGCCTCCTCGTGTCGGCCGTCAGTCACTATTTCCGGCGTTTGTCTCTAGCTACAGGCAGGTGTGCTCGATCGGAACTGTTTCAGCTGGGAGAACTACTGCTTGCCGATATGCGTGTCAAATGTGTGGGTAGGCTAGTGACTGCTTTTGATGGCGTCATCTCCTTGTCCCAGTGAGATCCGTCGTCGGTGTTGTTTTGCCGAGTGCGCCCGTGGCCTCCTGGAGTATTTTTTTCTGACGCGAGGTCGATCGCACTTGACGATGATGCACAGGTACAAGATCAGCAATCGGGCGGGAGTGCACGTGTACCAAGCGGTGGAGGACACGGGCTTCTGCTGGCGCTGCTGCTGCACGCAACTCCGGCCCGTACACATGAAGGTGTACGACCAGACAGGGAGTCAGGTGCGAGGAAAGAGCAAACGACACATCATTGGCGAGGAGTACTTAACAAGTATTTTATTTGTGTGGAGGGACTAAGGAATGGGCAATCGAAACGCTCGTGGGGAGGAGAAGCATTCTACTACATTATTGTATTATTGTGCGGAGGGGGCAGCAAGCAGCACATGATGCACCGCCGGCGTACCGCGGGGTTGCTTGTGCTTACATCAGTGGGTGATGCAGCTCAGCTCAGCGAGCAGACGCACGATTTTTGTGCAAGCACGAGACCCCCGACTCGTGGTCATTTTCATGCCGGTTGTTTGCGCTTGCTTGCATACATTGCACACACTCCTTCCTCACGATCTGTTCTGTTACTCCCGACCATACTCTGTACCACGAACGAACAGGTCCTGGCCTTCCAGCGACACTTCCGGCTCTTCCCGTGCGCCTGGTGCGAACCGTGCCGCGAAAACGTTACGGTATTCCACGGGCCCAAGGAGGACGGGAAGGTTATCGGGAGGGTCACGCAGTCGTGCTGCGGCGGCTGCTGCACGCCCAAGCTCAACATCCTCAGCCGGAAGGGGGACCGGGAGTTGGTAGTCAAGGGGCCGTGCATCATCGGGGACTGCTGTGGGGTGCGGTTCGATGTGCTCACGGACAGCAAGAAAAGGGTACGCGTCGGGGGGGAGGCTGCACCGCTCGGGGCAATGCGCTCATTAAACCCGATATAATAACGTGTTTTTTTAAAACGCAATTTTTTCGTGTCCAGAAAGTTTGTTGTTTCCGCTAGACCGCGCTCCACCGTGTATTGTTGAGCACATTTCCCCAAAGCTGAGAACCGCTTTTTCAACCGTGTTTTCCGCACCTATACTATACTGTGTCCAGCTTGAGCAGGTTTAACAGCAGCATGCAGGGACAGGAAAAAGTTTCGACGCACACATTTTTTTCCCGTTGTTTCGTGCCGTACGTTTTTTTGTTTTTTTTCGTCTTACCTGTATTGGTACATCCACGCATGCGCGCACGTTTTTTGATGAGTTCACAACAGTGGACAGCTTGCAGAATAGCGTTTTTTCGTTCCCAGCCCCGAAGGAGACAGACCGACAGGAGACGGTGATCGACGAAATCAAGAAACGTCAGCCTCAAGTGCGAGGAAAACGGAAATTCCTCTGAAGCCACGGGCTGGGGGGGGGGGGCCGCG
>CACKRE030000716.1:26976-39957 GCA_902602495.3 Ectocarpus sp. CCAP 1310/34
TCATGTTCCACGATGGGGGGGTTGACTCATTCGGGTGTCTTGTGATTTAGTGTGATTTAGAGTGCATCTGCAGGTGGTTCACCGGCAGTAGTCGACGCAGCAAAATTGATCTACGCAAACATGTGAGATAAAGTGTACAATCCGTGCTTTGGAGTTAGGAGGGTTAGGGTTATGGATAGGGTCTGCGTGCCCCCTCCCTGCTCTTTTTCTAGATACTCATGAACTCCTGCGTAGGCGGTCCGGTCGCAGCTGCCCATAATTGTATCTATTTTTTTTGTGCACTGGCAATGTATTTGTCCTCTTTTTTTGTTGTGGTTGTGCAAGGGAGAGGAGGCCACGCTTGACAGCTGTTTTTTACACCACTTGAGCTGAGTAGCTGATTCCGCGTGGGGAGTGGACTGTGTGTCCCTGACGTTGATATAATACGAATGCATATCAATTGGCGTGTGAGCGAGTGCGCGATTCATCAAGGCGTTGCTCAATTTTGCTGAACCCATCCTCCCCCAAGCACGTGGCACAGCATCAATGGCCATGAGGGGCACGGAGCAATTCATTTTCTGCACATTTATGGCAGCAAGTTGTTTGGATACCTATTGATGTGCTTCGGTTCTAGTGCCGAAAATGACCTTGCTCTCCCTGTTTTGCGATAGACGGTTCTGTCGCAGCTGATGCCCTCAACACCACGTGCAAGAATATAAATGTCCGATATTTGTACGGGCAGCGCACCGCTGCTTCTGCTATTTAGAACATTCACTGTCCTTGATGTCGCTCTCATGCATCACGCACATTCCAGGGGCACCCCTAGGCCCTCTCTCTCTGCCAACAGTGGAGTGCCCGCGGGTCCGTTTAGCGCCACCCTTTATCTGGAACCCTCCCGCACAACCTTGTTTCATGTTTTTGGCGGACAATCCCATTTTGGGTGTCGTCTCTAAAACATATCTCTACTTCTGTGACGTTGCTATACGTCTATGCCTCGAACGACTCATACTCTCAACTCGAATCCCGGTTTACTGCTGCAGCTACTGGCCAAATTTCTGGCAACCTTCCCCTTCCCCTTCCAACTCATTTTGCGGCTGCTTTTTTCTGCGAGCTTCAATTTTTGCGCAGGCAAGGAGAGAGGCAGCGAGCCCGGCCCGCCGTCCTTTATTGCACGCGAAAAACGCGACTGACTGCGTTTGAGACCGGTCGCGTTGTACACGGCACGCGACTTCCTGTCCCCTGTACTGGTTACATTCAAGTGGGAGAATAAATGTGCCACGAAGGGGTTCTCTGAGACGCATGTATCTCCCGGGAAAGCGCTACTACATTACTTCGGGACCCCTCAAGAACCTAATATTGCGAAGAACTCATTGTAAAAACTACCGCGCATTGTGCTCATGGAAAAATAAGTCCCGCCAATAGCTGGGCGTGGCACCTTGGGTGCGCACCGGACTCTCCACATATTGCCGTGGTGAACAAATAAATCATGGTGTCTCACACGGCTGATCTGCAAGCAAGAGCCCAACCAACCGGGCGCTTGCTCCTGCTCGGTTTCGTTGCTGCACGGGCGGGTTTGCTAGTCGTCCTCGATTGATGGTGTTGTTTGGCCTTCCTTTGCTGCTCTTGCGGCCTGAGCACCAAAACCGAGTTCGCGAGACGGTGGGTACGTCAGTTGTGTACGCGAGCAAACGAAAGCGGCGGTCGGTGAATGATAGACTGGGTGCGCTGCTGCATGTGTGTCCGCACAACAACTATTTTACTATACTTTGTAGTATTCAAGGGAGACAGTATCCTGGGATAACACCAACTGCTGTGCAAAATCCAAAACACGGACCCACGGGAGGGTCGGTGGCACAACGATGGCAGATTTTCGAAACGACCACAGGTGGGCCCGGCGCACGCCCCCAAAATGAAATACGCGCGCGCACACACACACACAACAGAAATAACCCTTTTGCTGTCCTCCGCTCTTTGCATCAGTGGCTTCCTAGGTTCGGGCGAGGGCGTGCGTGGAGCTATGGCAGTGTATGTGTTGCTGTTTTGTTTGATCCATCTAGCTGCTCACACGATGACTGTTGGATCTTGGGAGTGTACGATCATCAAATTGGGAGATGCAGCATACCACGATATCCTGGCTTCGGCTGGGCTTGAAATAACCCTTTTGCTGTCCTCCGCTCTTTGCATCAGTGGCTTCCTAGGTTCGGGCGAGGGCGTGCGTGGAGCTATGGCAGTGTATGTGTTGCTGTTTTGTTTGATCCATCTAGCTGCTCACACGATGACTGTTGGATCTTGGGAGTGTACGATCATCAAATTGGGAGATGCAGCATACCACGATATCCTGGCTTCGGCTGGGCTTGAAATAACCCTTTTGCTGTCCTCCGCTCTTTGCATCAGTGGCTTCCTAGATTCGAGCGAATGCATTTGTGTAGCTGAGATGTGTGTCTACGTGAAAGAACATGTGGAGAGAGTCGTATTGGCATTCGCATCAAGCGCATTGCGCATTTTTCGAATTTTGGCCTCCTTCCAGGGACCTTGATTTTTACCCGCTGGCACTGACGTCTTTTAATTGGTCAGCCGGTTAGCGCGGTCGATGCAAATAATAAAAACACACACAACAAACGCCGCAGGACAAGAAAGGACCTGCCAAAAAGTAGTGGGAATGTCAGCGACGAGAGTGGGGGAAGTAAATGCAGGGATGTGTGTTGTGTGTTTCGTCCTATTTATTTTGGCGACAGTTCCACCATTTTTCGTGGTGAGACGTGTGCTACACGTGTTTCAGTGTATGTTTTGTACAACTACAACCGTACACGTACAACTACACCCAGGATCGCCCAGGAGGGGGTAAACACCGGGGCATTCTTCTCCTTTCTCTTTTTAGTTTCGTATCCCATTTTTCTCCTGCGGTGCATACTGTTTGTTTTTTTCGCGAGGAAGGGTGCAGCCGATGCTGATGAGAACACCCCGAAACGAACGCGTGTACAAAGTAGCCACGATAGTATGCAACACCTAGTTTTCTTCTGTTATTACTGCGGTATCTGACTTTAGCAGATCCTCCCCCGTGACGCCCCCTCACGAGGTCCCATCATGGCCTTTTGAAGCATATTGTGTTTTGAACTCACTGAGAGTGACGTCGTTTTTTTGGTCAGCTGGTTAGCGCAGTCGATGCTATGACGTGTAGAAAACAAAACACACACGCACCTCGTTCAGCTCGTCGTAGTCCCTGGCAGGCCTTTGAAGAACGCCTCCGTTTCCCACGTCCATGTTCGTTTTCCAGAACTTGCCCCAGCTCTCCCAAGGCAAGAACCCGCCGCAGGCGTAGCACTTCTTGGGCTGTCTGAGCTGCTTCCCGGAACGCGATGTGCTCACCAGCCCTGAGCCCTTGCACACCTCACACGCGCGCTGCGTCACTATTCGCTACAAGGATGTGTAGCCCGCGAGGCACAAAAGCGTTGTTACCGGTGGTTTGACACAGTAGTAGGCAGGTAATCAGGAAGAGTAAAGCAGAACAAGCGTTCAGGACGGACATGAACCTCTTTTTGAGCAGCCGAATCATGTTCCAACCTACCTGCCGTGCTTGCAAATAGCACATGGGCAGTGATGAGACCGCACCAACTGCCGAAATAATAGACAAAAAAAAAATGAGCAATTGCACAGTCTACACTGCACCATATATGCACATGAAGCAGTAGTGGCGGCTACGGCCGCCACTGGCCGCCACTGTATCGCACTCTCCTGTTCAATGTAGTATGTCTTCGCCCCGACATGATGTATCCTCATGAAACCTTGAGCATTTCTACATCGTCTCTTGGGCTCACCTTTCCGAATTCGTACGCCGCCCAGGCATAAGCAGCAAGGCAAGCTGCACTCCCGATTACGATCTTATCGAAATCTGCCACATCGCCTGGAACATACGGGATTTGCTCCACGACAGCTCCCCCTCGAGAAGAATCTGCTGCCACCGCCAGAATCCAAGTAGCATGGTCAATGGCTTCAATAACACTGGCCCCGTCTGCTGCTTCAAAATGCATCATTCGGAGCTGTCGCTTCTGACTAGTCGTACCCCGCCTAGCTGAGGATGCTGTTGTTGATGTGATTGTGGTTGGCACATCTGGATGAAATGCGAGGCAGGTGCTCGAGGCGAATAAGAGTAGAAATGGTGACGAGAGTACGCCCATCCTCATACTTGTGACTGAAGAGATCGATTATGTGCTCTAGGAGAGAAACACGTGACCCATGGAATGTACACGCGAGAAACCGCTGTCTCTGCGCCGCTGTCTCTGAGTCTGACACCACATGGCGGCTGACGGCATCAAAATGCGGAGAGATTTATTGGAAGCTGCTCCCGAAGCGGCACATGAACCCGAACCCTGGCTGCCAGACAGCCGTGTGCCGTGTGCCGTGTGAAGACACCAAGAGAAGCTGCGCACTGCAGACTTCAACACACACCCCTCGACTGATGGAGTTATATCTCGAACCGGTCGTCTTTTTGTGACTGCTTGCACTTGCAACTTACACACATTTTAGATTTCTAAGAATATCGAAGAACTTGGCCATACATATACTAGTCCATACAATTTGGACCGTTTTAAACGGACCGACTTTTTTGTCAAAATTTTCGACAGTTGTCTTTCAAAAACTTGGAACCTGTGTGCACCAGTCATTTTAAACGTGTGACGTAGACTTGTGCAACTTGTGTAAAAAAAAATGACGCCGTCCGTGAGTTGTAGCGCTCACTTCGAGACAACACAGACGACACAACACAAACCGCGGAAAACACGACATCATGGACACCGACATGGATATCACGACCACCCAGCGTGGCCGGCAGACCAAAACCCCGGCGAAATTCCAGCAGACGGGCTCTCTCGGTGCCGCCGTAGGCGGTGGAGGCTTGCTCTCCAGCAAGATAGTGCTGCTGCCTGGCATCTCGGGGAACACTCATGTTACCACGGGAGGCGCTGCCGCCACCAACACTCCGCCGGCGAGGGGTGGCAACCACTGCTCCTACCCCCCCGGGAAAAGGAAAAAACAAAGCGGCGGACGCGAAGCAACAACTGCAAGCCATCATGGCGGACCGCCGTTTTTTTTTTTTTATTGCGCGTGCCCGTGGGCGAGGAGAGCCGCTCGAATCTGTAGGCGCGCCGCGCTTTCTACGGTCGGCCATGACCCACACACAACCCTAGCTGACTTTCTACGGTGAGGGGCACTCGTGGTGCAGACGCAGCAGCCCTCGCGTGCCTCTGCAAGGGTACTTTGGAAAGTGCTCCAAATACTTTGAGAGGGTTGTCAAAAAGTTGGAACGAAGTGGAGCAAAGTTTTCGCGCCCAACTTCGTTCCAAATATTTTGAAAAAATATGGACAAACGCCTACATACAGGTTCCATTTTTTGACACTTTCAAACATTTTGACAAAAAGTCGGTCAGTTTAAAACGGGAACAGGCAGACAGACAGGTGCTCAGTTCCGAGATGTCCTACAACGACAAAACGCATTTGTGTACCAACGTACCAATGCGCACACAGATATAAGAACGGAGCCCCAAAACACGGCGGCTGCAAGATATCCCCCAGGAAGGTGGGGGGTGACCCCTACATCAGTGGTTACTTTCAGATTCGGGGCGGGAGGGGGCGGGGGACCTCGTGAAATACTGCTTGTTCGCGCGGAGAGGGCGGGGGGCTTACGCATGTTTTGCAATATAATAAGTATATTCCCAGCAGATAGACTATTGACCACGCACCCTCGAGAGGACGGAGCATTGTTCTCGCAGGAACAATCAAACATGGCAAATCGTTCCTTCCTACTTTGCCAAGGAGGCTAAAAAACAAGATTCCTTCAAGTATCTCCTAACGACATCACTTCCCGCCTTTTCAACCCACTTTTCCCTACGAAAACTACCTACTTGTACCGTCTCATGGCATTTCCATGCTTGCTTCAAACATCTCACTGTACCTCCCTTGTATGTTCCCAGCTCAGACATGCACATTTCTCTCTCCCTGTCGTACAACGGACATTCCGCAACTACGTGAACCCGGTCTTCGCACTCGGAGCCGAATCAATCACAATCACTCGTGAGGGGTTCCCGGCTTTCTGCTGGTGCAACACGCCTTTGTACCCTTCGTGTCACGTTAAAGTCCATCCAGAAAGACCTATCTATCTGTGTGCTCTTTTGGGGCAATCGGTGTAGAAATATGAACAAGAACCCCATTTTCCTTGGTAGATGTCTGCTCCTAAAAAATCTTGGAAATGAAAAACACGGGCTCGGTTTGAGCCAACCAAAAAGTGTCGAGCGTCACGCAACATACATACATACATCATCCGCGGTTCTTGAGTGGTGGCGCGCTCTTCTGCAGTATTTCATATTACTATTGGTCCTGGCACTGCAGACATTATATTTAATAAAAAAATATCGGGATTAAACCCGCTTGCAACACCACAGTACTGACACCAACACCAAACCACGCGTACATATAGTCTGCTACAGCAGTGGTAGTAGGCAAATGCATACAGTTGGCGCAGGCAGTTAAGAAACGCATATTTCAGGTCCAGCCTCGAATTCCTATTGTGGGCTATATATATATATATATATATATATCTTCTTTTTTTTTTGCCTTCCGACAATTGTAGATGTACCCCAGAAACCTTTCACTTCATGTCTCATACTCTACATGAATATTAAACCAATACGAAGTACAACAACATATATATATATGTAGGACTTATTTCTACTGTCATTTACATCGTAAAAATATCTCCTCGTCAACTTGAAATAAAACCAATGACAATCCTCATGGTATCCTATATGCGTTCGTAAGCTTGCTATAATACTACTGAATTGATGTCCTCTTGTAAAAGCTGAAATCCAACAAATGCTTTGATTCATGCTACATCTCCGTGTTGGAAAAGCCCTTTCATCTCCGTTCATGATAACATCTTACCCTATTCTACGCAAATCTGTCACATCTACTCTCAAACAAGACGCCAACCTCAAACGAAAACGCGTTCTACGATGCGTCTACACTCCATCCCCATATCATTGGCGTTGACTGGTCCGAGGTCGATCTTGTTCGCCTGTTTTCGGCGTCTTGACGCCCGCGCAATGCGAGCTTGTACCTCTGCACTCGCCGAGATATGGCCACCTGTGTAGCCACCGAAACGATCTGAAGAAGTCGTTCCTTGAAGACTCCTTTCAGAGCCATCGTTCCTCCGTCCCTTCCTCCCACGGCATGTGTCGCAAGTTCATCGATGAACTCGTAACCCTCCTCTCCAAGGCGGCCAAAGCTTTCCACGGCTAAGGTGGTAAGTTTAAAGCTGCGTTCGTCAAAGGACACGTTTCCAGGACGAGCGTAGTGCTGACGCTTTCGCGCCTCGGATGCTTGGGCTGCGATTCCATCGCTGGTCGCGCTGCCGTTCCGCAAGTGTACCTGTGCTTGCGGGTCTGCGTGTGTGACATCGAGGAGTATTCCTTTGTTGCGGTACCCCGGAGAAGATGCGTTCGTGAGGGCTCCTGGCCTGATGACGATGTCCATGCTCAGGTTTCTTTCCCCCGTGAACGGTGCCCCGCTTTCAACGTCGTGTTTGACGCGAAGGCCGTTGAGTGCTCTCGATAGTGCGTATTTTAACGGCTCGTGCATGTTGACCTGTGCTCCATCCCTTCGACAGGTCCTTGCGTGCACCGTTGTGATGATCTCGCCTTCCCTGCCTCTGTGGCACCTGGGACATCTTTCCGCCAAGAATTCTTCAACTCCCAAGGCGCGTCTCGTCGCGTAGACGAATTCGTTCGATGGAATCTCTCGAGCTCGGTCGGTGGGAGCCGCTCTCAGGAACGCGTGCCCCCCTTGCCCTTGCGAGCTTCTCGTTCGTGCGTATGCCATGTTCCTGGCCTCTTGACCTCCGTAGGGGTTGTCCCGCGTGGGTGGTACCGCCTCCTGGGGGAGGTGCTCCAGAGACTCCATGAACTTTTCAAGTTGTATCTTGTTAATCGCCTTGCCCAGTTTGTGCTGGGCTTTCCTCGGCGTAGTAGATTCCCCATCGTGTGCTGCCAGTTCTGCAACGGTGGGCTGACGCCTTCCGGTTTCTCCTGCCGGTTCTAAGGCCCACTCTATATACTCAGGGTATGTCGTTCAGTCTCATATTCCAAGTTTCTTATTTGCTCGTGCAGCCAAATCCTGCTGGATTTCTTAAATCGGCAATTTCTCATTATTTCTCCTCTTGCATTCTACACAACGTTCCAAATATACAAATGATTTGCACTGCTTTCCTCGACCCCCGTACTCAACCCCGATTCTCACTACCGACGGCTGCACGTAAGGCCACTCCCTAGAAGCGAAATGTATCCAGCGGCAACGTCTCGCTATCGCTACAAGGTCCTGTACCCCCCTCATGAGTGAGGGCTGAAACTAAACAAATGCATAAACACCGCATGGTGCCTCACCCGCACGCTGACGTGCCAACAACGAAAACTACCCCGTCATGATGTTGCAAGCTCCGTGAGGCGAACATTGGGGGTTGTCACCCTTTTGCGCCTCCTGCTCCCTTCCTTTGGGTCTACCTCTAGGAGAACCCACGCCCCAATTGCGACGTCTTCATCCGTGCTGTACGACTCCAACGGCATCTTCATGCTAAATTTACGCGTGCTTTCGTCACAGCGCAGGATGACGCGGTAGTCGTACTCCTGCCACGAAGCGGGGTGAGAACTGCGACTATCTACCCCTCCGAACCAACCCAACCCGAGTTTCACGAGAACCCCACGCTTCACTATGGGAGGGGGGGGTCGGGGGAGAGGGGGAAAGAGCTTGAGAGCTGTGGGGTTTGTTTCTTATTCGACACACTCCCCCGTAAACCCTCGTTTCTTATGTAGTAGCGCAGCGGTCGCCGCTGTGTTTCTTATTGAGAGATTTCTTATTGTGTGACCCAGGTTGAGCTATGTTTCTTAACCCTATTTTCTTAACTGTATATGTGCATACGTGCAAGTGACCAAAAACAATAAAGACGCGAGAAATAGCATAACATCAAGCAAGCAGTTCCTAAACAGCAGTGGAAACCGCAATCCTTGAGGACACGCCGGGGCGACCGTCTTATTCTTGTCAGATCGTACACCTCGGGGCTAACGCAAAGGAAGAGAGGCGATCTCTCCAAAAATATAAATAAATAAAAGGGGCCAAAAGGCCGGGGGGTGTACGGTGGTCTCTCTTCTGCTGCTGTGACGCACCTGCTGTATGTAGTACAACACAACGCAGCGCTGACACGCTGACACGCTGACCCACAAGATATCGGGACTCAACCCGCTTGCAACACCAACACCAAACCAACTACAGTAGGTGTCCCGATATAGTGCCGGTATGTGTCCAGGGGATTTTGACCGGCACTATACCGGGCACCGGCACTATTCAGATTGTTGTCCCTGAATAGTGCCAAACGGCACTTTTCAGGGCCCGAAAATCCCTCCATAGTGCCGGCTTGGCACTTTTCAGGACTGTTCGATTTCAGAGTGCAGCGCTTGCGCTTTGTGAGGCTGACAGAGTACCACATGAGAACGGCATTTGACCAATCGTGAGGTGAGCGACGTGGGCGGGCTTCATTAAGTTTCGTGGGGCTCTTGGACTGTCGAAAACACGGCATTGTGTTAAGGGGTGTTGCTGTAGGGCTTAGATAAGGTAGACTTTGGTCTAGAATAGGATGTGGGTTGTCCGGGAGGTATACCTCCGAGGGACCATACCACATCAGGACTCAGCTATCTGCGTGTCCTCTGGTTGACAGGCCGATCCCCTCCTCAACCAGACCTTCCTTTTGTGTTTTCTTAAAATTTTCTGCCTGGCTGTCTGCAGTCACAAGTGCATTGCCGGTCCTTGGATAGGTCGTACTTTTATGTTTTGTGTTGTTTTTGGTTGCTTGTTTGACTCCTAACAAGCTTTGTTTAGCAACCTTCAGGCTCTAGCTTGCCATCGCTCACAGCGTGTAGTCGAAGCATGGAGGATTCGTTCCGTTTTACCGAGTGTGGTTTTGATGGTGTTTGCCTCTGAGTACTTGGAAAATGAGTTCCCCAAGTTTCGTCGGTGTTATTTACCTCTGATACTTGAAAAAATAGTTCCCCAAGTTTCATCGTCCATTTGCTGTTAGGTATACAACATATGTATGTTGTATATCAAACAAAAGTACAATCAGGGTCCGAACAGCTGTTAGGCTGTTCGACTCTGGTTTTCCCCCAGGGTTGTAATCCCTGTAATCAGCGCCGCCCCAAGCGGTTCATCGGCTTACAGGCAGGGATATGTGCCTTCATCGTTGACGACTGGTGATGTGTACCATGCCGCCCCCACCTCAACAGCCCCCAGCCAGCGAAGAACGGCAGCGGTGGCCGCGAGAGAGGCACAACAGCACGCCGACGACCCCGCCGCCGCCCCCACCTCAACAGCCCCTGGCCAGCGAAGGGCGGCAGCGGCGGCCGTGAGAACCGCGCGACAGCACGCAGCAACTCCGCACCCAATCCCACCACGACACAGCCCGGCCAGTGGAGGACGGCCGCGGCGGCCGCAAGAGAGGCAAGACGACACCCCAACGATCCCGCAGCCGCGCACCAACTGCGCCCTCCCCTCCCAGCCGCGGACGCCGGTCACCATCACCGCGGCGCTCCCGGAGTAGAACACCTCGGCGGCGTGCCCCCCCGGCGGGAGCAATCCCGGTGCCAGAATCTCAAGCGGCAGCAGCTAGCCGCTTCGGGGAGAAGTTTAACCGCAAGACTTGGTCCGGGACCTCGAGTGGGCCGCGGCGCAGGCAGGTGATCCCCTGGCTGCGGCGGTGATCAAGTATGTTTCTGGTTTGAGTGCGGGGGGAGAGTATGAGTTTACATCCGTGATGGGCAATGAGGGAGAAATTGATTTGGCTCGAGTGAAGTCTGTGGCTAGTAGGCTAAGTGTGAAGTGCTGTGGCTGCCTGACAATTCGGCCCTGTTGGTACCGAAATCCACCGAAAAACCCCGTCGTATGGCAGACCAGAACAGTGGGAGGATTGAGAGGTTGTTAGGGGATGAACCCCATCGGGTGTACGTACCTTTTCTGTTGAGACCGTGGGCCCTGGACGTGGTACACAAGGAGAGTGGGCACTTGGGGGAAAACAAAACAACTCTGGCTTCCTTAGAGCGTTACTACTTTTGGATTGGTATGTCTGAAAGCGTGCGGTGGTTTGTGTCACATTGCATACAGTGCCAAGCTTCCAAAACCTCTAGACGTGCTCACCGCTGGCCTCTGGTGTCGTTACCGCTGCCTTCCCGGCCTGGGGAGATGGTGGCTTTCGACATCTTAGGTCCCTTGCCAAAAACTAAGCGGGGGAACGTGTATATTCTGTTGGTGGTCGACCTTTTTGGCCGACATGTCGAATCCTACGCGTTGATAAGTGAAGAGGAAACAGCACAGGGTTGTGCCACGAAGCTTGCGGATGATTATGTCGTTCGATGGGGTTGTCCGAAGTATCTTTTGTCGGATAGAGGGGCAGAGTTCACAGCTCGGGTAGCCAAGGATGTATACAGGATGCTCGGGGCCAAGAAGCGGTACACGAGTTCTTTTCATCNCGAAGTATCTTTTGTCGGATAGAGGGGCAGAGTTCACAGCTCGGGTAGCCAAGGATGTATACAGGATGCTGGGGGCCAAGAAGCGGTACACGAGTATTTTTCATCCGCACACCAACGGTTGTATTGAGCGTCTGAATCACACCGTTTGCCAGATGTTGTCTCACGTCGTCTGTTCTCAGCAGCAGGATTGGGATGAATACCTGTTGCAAGTCTGCTACTGCCACAACAACCACGTAAGCAAAGCCACTGGTCTAGCCGCTTCTGAGATTCGCATAGGGAGGTACCCGCGGTTGCCGATGACGATATTGGGGCCTGGGAATGAGATCAGGGGGTGGCAGAGTATCAAGCAGGACCAGCTCGACTACTTGCAGTTGACTAAAGACTGACAGGCTAGGGCCTACCAACTAGTGGTGGAGAGTGATAGGCTAACGAAGGAGAAGCATCGAGCCAACAACGAGCAGCTAGATAACGCTATCACCGAGCGACCGATTTTTCCGCTGGGGAGTGGGTATGGGTGTACGATGTGCAGCATACGTTGGCAACGGCAGGGGGGAGTACTCACTAGCGAATAAAGGGCAAGTGAGCGAGCAAGTGGGTGGGTACTTTTAACGTGTTGGGAGTGGGTCCGTGCAAGGTGGGGAACCATGTAGTAGGTCCCAAACTGTTGTTTCTGGAGTTCCCATACGATCAGAAGGGCAGTACACGAGTGTCAGTCCTGAGGTGCAAGCGTTGTTTCCTCCCGCACGAGAACCACGACATCCCCAAGTATTTGCCGTGGAAGCTGTGTGCGTACGTCCTGAATAAGTTTTCGCAGCAAGCGCCCCCTTTCTACCTGACCTCGGAAGATGTTGAGATAGAGTTCGACACGGAGAAGGCACAGCCGTTGCGAGTAGTGACCCACAGGATTAGCCGAGGACCGGGTGGGACCTTAGCAGTACAGGTTGAGACCGTTTGGAAGGGACAGAGGAAGACCACTTGGGAAACAGAGCAGAACTTGCAGCAGTACGGGGATGTAATTAGGCAATACTGGCTAGGGGAGGGGGTAACGCAAGTAGGAGCAGACAATAAACAGTTCCGCGACTTCCGCAAACTCGCTGCCCTGCGCGCTGCAGCTCGCGAGCGGGAATCCCTGTATGTACCTCCAGGGTATGCCCTTGAAGCCACGTGGGTAGGAGGGCCCGAGCTTCGCACTGCAGAGATGAAGGGTGCACAGATTTATTTGCGTACCGAGAGGAATGGTTGGCAGTTGGGGTTGATTCACGGGATGTCGAGGAGAGTAGATGAGCCCAGGCCGTACAACATAGACTTCGTAGACCTAGGCATGAGGTACAACGTAGCGTTGGAACCAGACAAGTATAGTGCGGACGTGAAGGCAGCAGCCTATAGCTGGTTTTTCTTGATGCACATGCAGTCGGGGAGCGTGAAACGTCTAGGGGGGCTAATG
>CACKRE030000718.1:4806-30206 GCA_902602495.3 Ectocarpus sp. CCAP 1310/34
AAGGATGATTCTTGGTTTTTGGCTGCTTGAGAATTTGGTGACGACATTTTCTCGAGAGGGATGATTGTTAAGACTCTAGTGAAGTTCCAACATACATAGTAGTGGATTAAGGAGGAATAGTAACTTGAAATTTGAATATTCAATAGATCGGGAAGTTGAGATGATTTGTGAATATGAAAGATGAATGGTTTTGGTTTTGTTGCCGTTTTACCTGGCGATATGTACGGAAGGTTCGTAGATCGTATCTCGTACCGAGTAGGGGGGCTGTTTGTGTATGTACTCGGCAGGATACAGATCTCCGAGATATCCGAGGGGGTACGCAGATATGATAGGTTTGGGTATATGCAGACGTGTGTGCAGCAGCAGGTCCTTCTTGCCTGCTGCTCATGCTTGTCACTCGTTAATAGTTAATCAAGGAACTTGAGTCACTCCTTTGTGCAACACGCTCTCGACAAGAGCCCGCGAGCGTGATAACATAGTACACGCGCCGACACCCCAAACACGTTCTCCCTAGCCATGCGTGTTCGCGTACGTACGTACCGCCTAGACAACGACAAAGAGAGCATGAAGATGACAAGCGCACGTCAGGGGTGGCGTAAGTCCGACCTAGGCTGCCGTCGCGACGCAAGACTACTAGCCAAAACCAAACATTCTCGGGGCGCACTAGAAGTACATGGACTCGGAGTACAGCGAAGAATAGGAGGTCAGTGAGGAAGGCGCGGGGGTGGGGGGCGGGGGGGGGAGGAGGACGGGGACCAAGCGGAGCCGGACGTAAGCTCGAGCTGGCGTAAACGCACTCTGAAACATCTTTCTTACGGGATGGCGGGCATGCAACTTTGCGAGGGGAATGAGCGCATAGCTACTACATACATTCTTGATGTCGGGAAATAGCAGGCGGTAGGCTCACGGCACACTCAGCACACAGCGCCCGCGTCTTAGGAGACTTCGATTTGGGGTCGAGCCTCACGTTCTTTGATCGTCACCACCATTGGGTCATCATGTTGATTGAGCTTAGTATACGATCCACGACTGAGTTTTTTTTTTTTTTCTCCCATCATTGGACTCTGTCGTCTGCCCCTCTGGCCCCTATCCTCCTCTTCTACCAGCTAGACGACCCAACCGGGGTCACATAGGAGGGGGGGGCTGGACCCCCTCCTGCGGTTCATGCCTGAGGTATTTTATCGCGAGAAGGGTACAGCAATCCCTTCCCTCGCGACTTACGAAGTCGATTATGGTTTACTAACAACGAGCTTTGCAGCGCGTCGCTTTCATCCTAGACCAGGATTTATTTAGTGAGAAAAAAACTCACTCTGCCGGGACTCGAACCCATGACCTGGCCCTTCGCAGGCTGCGAGGTTACCCACTTGATCACCGGGGCGACCGGTGCGTGTGTGCTTGTCTTATTTGGACATTTTCTTATTTATCGCCAATAATACTTGAGCCTTTGCTTGTTTCCTACACGCACGGGTGCTTTTGCACATCAAACACACCTATCTAGGCTATATACGTACCTGAAAATTGTACTTTTTTTGTTATTTTTTACTCCTGCCATTGGACTCTGTCGTCTGCCCCTCTGGCCCCTATCCTCAACTTCTACTAGACGACCCAACCGGGGTCACATAGGAGGGGGGGTCAAAAAATAATTAGTAAAAATAAATGCACACACAGAGAAGTCTACCTGTTCAAAAATACATGGCGGGACAACTCTATGCTGTGCAGGGACACGGGCCGAAACCGGACCGACAGACACAGCAGTGGTCACGGCAACTGCTGTGCTTGCCTGCCCGGCTGGTTGGGGGTGCCCCTGACGAGCGCGCCTTATCCGCTGTCCCTTCACTGCGCGAAGAAGTGAGTAACAAGAGCCATGAATGAATAATTGGGTGGACCCATCCATGGCACTCGGCCGGCTAGCCGACCTGCCCAGCGCCCAACACCGGCCCCCAACACCAGCCCCCAACACCAGCCCCCCCGGAATATTTAATTATTTCGAGCAGCAGGCCAACACCAGTAGTGTAGGTTTTCATATTCGAAGATGTACGTTTTAGATGTTAGAGTTTGAAACAGGGGGGGTTTACGAGAGCTTGACCGTAAAGAGCATGTATGTACGTATAGCCTACGCTGTGCAGCAGTAGCTCTAATCGAGAGACTTGCTGTACGTGTAGACCGCGGTGACACTTCAGATGGAGAGCCACGGATTATTCCCAATTCCGCACACACGCCGCAGACCATCACTACTATCGCTTTTCAATGTTCCGCTGTTCGCTGCTCCGTCGCCAGAACAAAAATACTTGACACACCGCTTTAAATAGGCCGCCTCGAGTGCTGTACCTAGTATGTGACGGCAA
The DNA here is from genome assembly GCA_902602495.3 of Ectocarpus sp. CCAP 1310/34. Classification (NCBI taxonomy): domain Eukaryota; class Phaeophyceae; order Ectocarpales; family Ectocarpaceae; genus Ectocarpus; species Ectocarpus sp. CCAP 1310/34. The sequence goes on from CACKRE030000718.1 coordinate 7,152, forward strand.
CAACCAGTGCATCTGCATACGGTAGGACACCGATCTTCTCATAATATACGCACACTATTTCTACCACCGTTTGGTAGCCAGCAGGTGGAATTTTGATCCCCGGATCGCGGTACGCCAGGAACAGCGGTACGCAGATGTGTTTTTTTCATCTCTTCTTGTTGCCCGCGGGGTATTTATGTACTTGTCAATTGCCCGTGATTTCCACCCTCGGGGTAATGATACTTGATCCCTCTCACCTGCTGCCTCTCGCTACACCCTCCTTGCCCCTTACAACGCAAAACCAACCCAGTCGTCAAAGGATCAGGACTGGATCAAGAGCTCTTCTTCCTCTAGGTAGTCTACAGTAAGGTAATGAATGATTGGTGTTTAGTAGAGTGTAGACGGTACAGACAGACCGGTGTGTGCGTGTCAACGCACGGCAAGTCCGCATGTATATCAAGGCCTCTTGCTGACTTCAAGGGTAAGAATCTGAATTAGCTAGACTACTTCTCTAGAGTTTGTCTTCGTTCTTGCCTCCCCCGCGCTTCAAACAAGATCCCTCCCGCCATAACGACACGGCCTTACACCATTGTACAGCATAGCTGGCCAGTACGTGTGCATTAGTCAGTGCTGGTGAGATTGCATGTGAAGTCTGGTGTACAGCAGTAGTGCATCTCTCAAAAGGTGATGGAGCGGACTGTCGAACCTAGGTACAGGACAGTAATTGCAGAGTGCCGATCCTACCTGCACAAAAATGATGTTCGATCGCTGCCGGCAGCTCTGCGGTCGCGAATCGACATGTTAACGAGGCTGGGATGATGCCAGAAGAACGCCATGCACCTGCTCACTTTTACCAGACAGTGTTGCATGGCTCAATATTTTGAAAGATCCCAATGCTGCAGCAAGCACTTGAAGTTCAGCAAGTCGCCCTCAACCCCTACTCACGGTGCGTTGTACAATCTTGAAAAGATGCCACACCCCTAAGATCGATCTTCCAAAGCTTGATTACTCCACGACCAAAAGGATGCCGAAATCAAATGATGCGTGTTCGGCAAGCTCTCGAAGAGACGGTTCCAATGCCGCCAGATTCGGCACCGCCGCTTCTTTCTGCTGTGGAGTAATCGAGCTTTGAAAATCGGTCCAGGGGGTGCGAGATCTTTTGCAACCTGCGAGATGTCGTCAACAAGAAATAACATGTATGGATAATTGTATGCTGTGCCGGCCGGTCGGCTCGGGGTATTCGTTTGGTAAGCCAACAAATGTCTTCGACGTTGCTATATCCCGATATCCCGAAGCTGCTTCTTGTGCTTAGGTTTGAGAACGGAAATGGGGTGGGAACTCCTCTCTCTGCATCCAATCTCGAGGCCACGACGCGGAAGTACTCGTTTATAAAGCAGCGGCAAGTATGACTGCGAGGAGCAAAAAATGGGATAAGGCTACTTATCGCGAAACATCGAGCAGACCTCTGAACACTATCGGAAGGCTGCCGCAGTAAAATGAAGGCCATGCGTACGCATGATGTTTTTTTTGCTTTTTGGTTGGCAACAAACGAAACCGCCTGTCCATCTTATGTTCGGATATCCCCTAGGACAGGGTATACAACCTCCCCAACGCCTGCCGAGGACGATTCTCCCTCTTTTCGTCATTGGCGTCGACGAACGGATGTCTGAACCCAAGCTCAACTCCGCCACCCGCGGAATGGTGGGGTTCAAAAAACAGAATGTTGGGGTTCCGCGTGCACCTTCGACTATGCCTTTTTGGGTTCATGTGCCACATAAGACAGCCTGAACGAGTATTCTAAGGTGTGCGGATCTCCCCAAAGTCTGTCGAGGACGACCCCTCTGTTCACACAAGCCAACCCTCAGAATTCGTGACCGATTATGGGTACAGTTAGCCTGCGACGATGGAATGCGTCGGCGTCAGTGGGACCAGCACGGATGATCAAATGTGTATAGATCGGGACGTTTTTGTGCCAAGACAACAAACACCAGAAATCTCAGTTCGTGCGACTTCGCTCGAGATGCGAACTCAGGTCGCGAACCTCAGAAGGTTGTAAATATTTATGAAAATGTTTGTCGGACTCACTCATCGCTGCTGTCGCTGCTTTCCTGAAGCAGGCCACGCTTCCTGTGGAGAAAACGCGGCGTAGTAGCCATGACACATGTTTCCGGCCGCCTGCTGGGCGTCCTCGGTGCTGCGGTCTTCCTGTCAAGCGTCGCTGCCTACTCCTACTCTAGCGACGGCTGCTGGGAGTATGCCATCGGAGACGGTTACTGCGAGCAGCAAAACAACAACGCAGAATGCGGTATGTGTACCCCCTGGTGGTGTGACGTGCTCCGTTGCTTCGATGTTGAGAGTCTCCTTTCGCCCATTTCTCCGAGTTGTAGCCAAACAACCACGGCAAACAATCCTGTGCGACGAGCAATCACCCTCAGGTTTGGTTGATGCGTGCTGAAGGCGCTACGACCCGAGCATGCCGTGTTGACATCAGACTGCAACGTAAGAGTGCGACCCGGACCGGGGTGTCCCAAGCCCTTGGAACATTGGGAGCTGACAACATACCTCGGAAAGTAGACTGCAACTGGGTGTGACACGAATTTTCAAGACCGTTGTTCTCTGCGTAGTCTAGGCAATCAATATCGTTGGTACAGTGGGCGGTATGCATCGTTATCCTCAACTCTGTCCCGCCCATTCTCAAACACACGCCTGGGTAGTGACGATCGCCGCACCCTTCGAAGGTATGTAAACTACTGAGGAGACCGTTGGGCTGTTGCAACAATTGTCGTTTCTAAATATCCCTCTCTCGATTTACGAAATTACGAATTTGGCGACAGCATGTGCCTGGTCCAGCGAGCTTCCGGCATCTCCCTCTCGTGACTGATTGCATGGTTTGACCAGCTGTGGGCCTACAACCTTCGTTGCAACGGGTCTGATGAGGCTCGTCTCTAACCTAGGGCCACTTTCCTGCTTTTCCTGGTGTCACTCGTTGTCGTCCCCCCTCGGCCCCCGCCTTCGCAGGTTTCGACGGCGGCGACTGCTGCGAGTGCACTTGCCAGGTACGATTTTTTTTTTCCTATGTTTTCTTCGAGATGTTGACTCTACTCTCTTGAATGGAGCTCTCCCCTTTCTGTCCTCGATACACTAATTGACCTGAGTGCCCAATTGACAACACTTGTTCGTAGTGGCACATTGCACATCGGATGCACATGCGAGGCGTAAGTATACTCATCCAAGAATTTTCCATGCAGCATGGGCATGGTTCACTCTCGCAATACCCCGTCATTGCCGCTCCGCCGCTGAGAAGTTTTTACCTCCTCCGCTGTTGACGCCCTTACCCACTCCAGACTCAAAGCGACGACGACTACTATTCGTGGGGTTGTGATGTAGACTACATGGCCTGCATCGACCCAGACGCCTCTTGCGTCGACGATGACGACGTTACCGCTGAAATGGTGGAGAACTGTCAATGGGTTAACGATATCGGGGACGGTTACTGCGACGACGGGAACAACAAAGCAGAGTGCGGTACGTGGGTCCGGGAATAGTGTATTCAACGGCAAATAGTGGTTAGCGCTCGATTTCATCCCAGAAGCACTATCCAGCGGTTCTAAAACGTTTGGAACCAAAAGACCACAAAGATTAGAGTAGCTTGGCCTAGTGACATTGTCCTTTTCAATTTGTTCTCTCGACACATGATTCGGTTCTTGGTCTCCTTTTCACCTTCCCTCATCTCACTGTTCGCATGCACCTACGGGATGGAAATGACGCTGATGTTGTATTGTAGAAATTGGTCTCTCCCTCCGACAGCATTTCTCACAATTGGTCTTCTCTCATGAGGAAGAATGGTTTCAGTGAGGTTGGAGGTCGTATGGCAAAAAAAATGTTGCTCGGTGCGAATTCGGTGCATTTTGCAACTCCTCCCGCCGTTTCTGTCTTGCATATTCTGTCGTTTTCATCACTTTAAACAACATATTCGCCTGATTGAGAGCGAAGTATCTGATTGAGAGCGAGAGCCAAAAAAATTGAAATTTCGGGTCCAGACGCCTCTTGCCATTTCTTGGCAAGTAGGGGACGGGCTATTCCAAGAAGCGGTGCAAATTGAAGGTCTCATCAGCAGCTTCGCGAGCATATGCGTGTCATCGTCATCGGATGCTGCAGCGAGGAGCTAGACAAGTTGCTAGATTTGCCCAGATTGGCTATTTCTGCTCAAACTGTTTCAGGGCGGTATCGCGTCGGGCGGTGGGCTCTGCTGTAGCTTCTGCTCCCCGCTGTAGCTCCACAACGAGAGACTCCCACAGGATGACCAGGGTAGCGGCTTGAAGCTACCGGCTAGCCCTTCAATTCAAGCTACACAGCAAGCTCCACCTCTCAGTGGTAGTCCGACTACAGCGTATCGCGCAATCTCGCTCTCAATCAGATGCTACGCTCTCAATCAGGCGAATATGTTGTTTTTAACGGTTGCCCCCCATACTGAAGCAGCCGGTAGGTATGTGTTGATCATCACCAGACATGATCGGGTTGAAAAAAACACCCACTTTCTTATGCATCATTGGCTCCTGAAACTGTGTTGGCATGCAAACCTGCTCGGCCCCATCCCAGCCGCAAGGTCAGGTGTGACCCTGGTATTTCTTCGCCTGGCTCTTTCTCCCATTGCTTGTTGTTGTTTGTCTGTTTCTATCAGGCTACGACGGCGGTGACTGCTGCGAGTGCACATGCGTGGTGAGAATATTGTGAATCGTAATCGTGGATGTGTTCTCTTACAACAGTTTGCTGCTCAATCTTCGGTAGATTTCGCTCCCGTCACCCTTCATTCCTCTAACGCCGGTCTGAATCTAAAATTCGACAGATTAGTTCATTCTCTTCACCTCCGTAGTGCATATGACCACCAGAGTGCACATGCTAAATTTAAGTATATAAAGCGCTTGAAATACCCATCGGCATTACAAGGGCACTCACAACATTTTTCTCGATGTGTGACTCCCATTTCATCTCCGAGGCCGAACATTCCCCCTCTATCTCACCCTTTTGCACAGACGTCGCTTCCTTTTATCGGTACGCATTCAAACGGAACATGTCCTAAGCGGGTTCCGTCATTTTCCTCTCTTAATCTCCCATTCCGACGTTTCTCTCTTATGTCGAGATCCGTACTGTGGATTTGAGCATGAACCTCTCTCTTTGCCGCGCGTTTCTAAAACTAGAACCCATGGGGCGACGACGACGACTGGCGCTGCTCCAGAGATGGTTCCGGGTTTGCCTGCATCGACCCGGATGCCTCCTGTGTTGACGACGACGACATCACCATCGAAATGGCGCAGAATTGCGACACTTCGGAGTTGGGGGACGGTTATTGTGATCAGGACAACAACAACGAAATATGCGGTAAATATTTGAAGTGTTTTTTATCCGAGCCGCTGGACGTTGAGCTATGGTACATGTCAACGTTTGAGAGGACATCGACCTACGCAAACCACCTGACATATTTTTTAGCATTGATATTGGCCTGCTTTGCGTACCTATCTCTCTCTTCTCTCTTCCCTCTCTCTCCTCTCACTCATTCTCTCCTCGCTGTCCTGTAGCGGCCCCTCGCGCAAGTGCGCCCTCACTTCCCTCACCTCCTTCACCTTCGAACGACTGCACAACCCATCCCGCACGCCGTCTGTATTTTGTGCATGTTGGAAATCGCGTCAGCAGCTATTGAGTTTCTGTTGTTGTCGCCGTCAACTGCGCGTTTGGCAGACCTGTAAGACTATCCGCACTCCAACGGGTCGAGGGTTTTCAACCCAAGGAAGCGGCAAAACCATGTGTAACGAGTTGTTTCGATGTTTTATGGCGTACTTCAAAGTTCGCGTTTAACATTTCCCGCGCCCCTTTTTCTTCCTTGCCGTGTCTCCTTGCCTCAGGCTACGACGGCGGCGACTGCTGCGAGTGCACGTGTGTGGTAAGCTATTCGAAAAGCACGTGGGAGTTATAAAGAGTGTATGCTTTGGACCCTGTCGCCATGGAAGATATCCCAACTTCTCTGTTCCGAACACCCGCGTCCCAATTCTTCTGAACCCTTTGCACGGGAGAGACTTTGCAATTCTGCTGTCTCACTTTCCTGGTGAAGCACATGATAGACATGGGTTCTCACGTTCATTTGTGGTAGGCCTGCAAAAAGCACGGTCAGGTATCCAATGAGCGAGACGAGGATTTGAATTTTTGATGCATTTCCTTGCCCTCTGTACTTTCTGGGGTTAGTTTTCCAACCGGATCGGTAGGTAATCCCCCTCCTTCCCCCTCCTATCCTCGTTACTGCTCTGTGAGGGCAATGCTCTCGAGGACGCGTGGTCTGTGGTCTAATATCTAACGTGTGCGAAAGATGAGTAGCCCCCCGCCCCCCCCTACTGTCCTCTCTAATGGCTTCAAACTCAAGTTCCTCCTGCTGTAGCTACGTCTTGTCCTCCTTGGCTTGGCACTTGCTTGCTTGACCCCTGACCTCCCTCCCCTCCAGCCCGCCTGCCTCATCCTTGAACAAGTACTGTTTTTTGTCTGTTGGTGCTCGCGCTTGCGCCAGAGCCCATGGGACGACGACGACGACTGGCTCTGCTCCTCTGGCGGTTCCGGATTTGCCTGCATCGACCCGGCAGCACCGTGTGTTGAAGACGACGATATCACCGCAGACATGGTGGAGAACTGCGGGTACGTCAAAGCTACAAACGACGCGATTGTAATCTATGCACGGGTCCTTCTTGGTTCTGTCGAGAGGCGTTTCCCGTGTAGTGCGGCGTGTAGACGTCTATCAAGCACCACATCCAAGGGTGCGGTGCTTCCACTAGGCTTGCTGCTCTGCCACATCGTCCCTGGCACCCCACCTTGGACGATCTGTACGAACGAGCATTTTTATTCGGGAACGATTTTCGCTACCGATGTGATGTTCGGCGTGGCATGGATATACGTGCGGTGACACTGAATTGCCGCCGATAGGTTTCGAAGTCTCCCACATGTGTGTGTGTTTTTTTTTATTATTGTTATAAATATCGTTCGCGCTAAGCGGCTGACGAATGAAAATACGTCAATGTCAGTGAGGTTGAAAACACAAAACACTTCTAGATGCCTTTATCTGGGACCCCCTGAGGGGGCGGCATGGGGGAGATTAACCTATTCTCAAAGACAGAAACGGTAGCAACAGGAGAAAATGACACACGTCTTCGAAGGCTACTACCTTGCACTTGAGTTCGGTTTTGGAGTGCTTTCACCGTCATCCTCCTTCCTTCCAACTCCATCTTCTCATGATCGTTTTCACAGCAACTTCTCGACTTTTCTTTAACCCTGCGTCGTATATTATGGGGAAGGTCATCTGGGTCGAAGCTCTTGCTCTCTCCCGCTCCATGATTCCCTCTTCGATTGCTATGTTGGTCTCTGCCTTGTCCTCCTCCCGTTCCCTCTCCTCCTGCTTCATCGCTGCCAAAATTTCCCCTCATTGCATCATGGCCGTTTTTATCTGCACTACTACTGAGATCCCAACCTATTGGCCGTGGCGGAAATCGATCAATCAGTGTGTGTGTAATTTCCTCCTCGGCCTTGTTCAGCCCCAAAACCTATGTTTTCTATCATGACATGTTGGATGTTCAGATGTTGTCCCGCCCAGTATGATTTCCCAAAATCGCCGGTTGAGGAGCGTGCCCAGCCGTTCGTACGCATTAGCTGCTTGGAATCCGGCCAAAGCGCTAGCGACGCCGACTCGTTGCCATGCTCAACTCCAGATTTTGAAATGGACTACTGTACTGCTGCCTTCTGGAATAACGCGCTTGATTCCACTTACCCAGGTACGTGAGAGGTCTGGGCGATGGATGGTGTCACGAGGAAAACAACAACGAACTGTGCGGTGAGTTTGGGTTGGCCTATGCAGAATTTGTGCTGAATTTCAAGCGGTGCCCGTGCACACGCTGGCATTGGAGAGATTTTCGAGGTCGGGGACGCAATCGATGGCATCCGACGTTGATTTTTGTGTTCTTCTCCTGAGCCATTTTGGTCCACTTTTCCGCCCGTCCCACCCTGATTCCCCAGGCTACGACGGCGGCGACTGCTGCGAGTGCACATGCGTGGTGAGCAAGCTTTCGGCATAGCCCTAAAAGTATCAGTACTTATCGTGTTCCTTGGTAGATCGCTTTGCATTTGCCTTTCCATCGACTGCCTCGATCACCTCATGTTTGGGGTCTGAAAGAGCATCTAGTCCCGTTTCCGCAACTGTTCTGGTGTTGTACGAAACGCTGGGAGGCCGGATGTATGCCGAAGCCGTTCGGGTGGAGCTTTTCCTTCGGCATGTCTTCGTTCTTCGTTATCTGTTCGCTGTCCCAATGGTCAGATACGTAAAAACACTTGCTTTGGATACACACCCGTCAGGCTCCACCTGCGGACGACGACTGGGACGACGACTGGGATGATGACTGGTACGGCGCTTGCGGCGGTGGCTTCGCCTGCATCGACCCCAGCGCGGCGTGCGTGGACGACGACGAAGTCACTGTCGGCATGGTCGAGAGCTGCGACACTGTGTCCATTGGCGACGGCTACTGCAACATGGACAACAACAACGAAGCCTGCGGTGCGTGCTCATGGCGTCTTGGTTGTCATGCCCGGTAGACTGTATTGCGAGCAGGACATGAAATGAAAGGCGTTAGGGGTAAGACCGTTTTACCACCAAAGTGGAATCAACTGGCGGAAAGAATATGCTGGAACGTCGCGAGCCATGTCAAGGAAAATGATGCAGGCTGAAGTCAACTGTGCCAAGCCGTCGTATGGTAAGGTGTGGTGTGATGTGGTGTACAGTAAACGATTCCATACCACCGTTTGTTTGCCATCCCCCGTTCCCCCCCTCGATTTTTTCTCAGCTTACGACGGCGGCGACTGCTGCGAGTGCACCTGCGAGGTATGCGAATCATTGGTTCCCCTTTGCGGATGCTAAGCAAACACTTGAGGGGCATGAGACTGGTAAGATAACACGCTGCCAAGGATGCAGGCTCTCGAAAAAGGGAGTCTCAGTCGCTGTGTACCTGGTCTTGCGATTGCTCGCTCGTGGCTGTGAAGATGCTATTCCTGCTGGACCAGGGTATGTGCACAGTAGAGAAGCATCCAATCTCAGTGGAAGAAGGACGGTCGCATCAAGTACTGCTCTGTGTCGGACACCCAAGAGGTGAGCCACATCGCGTAGGTGACCAAAGATATCACACTTTCACACGCCCCGGACCAGATTTCTAGGCTCGATTGGTCCATGACAAAGACGATGAATATATCGAACGATGCGTTTTTGGAAAGATCTCGACAAGGCGGTTAGAACGTCACCGTTTACGGCACCGCTGTTCTTCCTCCGAGGAGTAATCCAAGCTTTGTATTGGTGCAGGGAGAGCGAAGTATGGCATCGAATACCCCTATGTTGTGCCTCACAGCTGTCTCCGGGTGTCTCCCGGAGCACGCAGAGCAATCGAGCCGCTCCAATACCAGGCATTGCAACGAACGGAGCACGGAGTGACCCTCCCTGCTGCTTTGTTGCTCGATCTCTTGCAATGTTTTCGCGCGTGTCTCCTGGAAATGCGGTGCTGTGTATGTGCTTGTCAGGACACGCCGAACAACAGGTGCGGCAGGTGGAGCAGTTTCGCCTGCATCGACCCTGCAGCACCCTGCGTCGATGACGATTCCTTCACCGTGGATATGATCGACAACTGCGAGTACCCAGGGGGAATCGGAAATGGCTGGTGTGATGTAGACAACAACAACGAGCTATGCGGTAAGGCTTGTGGATCTAGTATCGGAAGGTGGAGTCTTTCCGCCTCTTGAACACGTTTGCCACCCTGCTGTAGCAGGAGAAGTTATCGCAGAATGGGCGGCAACAATCTGCCTTGTTCACAACCAATGAAAACAACGCCGTATTCCCTCCCTGACTTTATCCAGCTGGCTTTATCCTTTCTTGTTTGATGCGTCCGGGTGGTTTTCCAGTGAACTCGTGTTGTGTATCGCCTTCGACACTTCACAGAAATCGCAAGCCTTGCTGTCCCAAGCGAATGCCGACGCGTCGGGCGTAGCCGCTTCTCCATGTCGGAGGAAATCACACGATGGCGTTCGTGAATGAACCAGACTAATGTCTATTTCCCGCGCTGGTAGTCGTAATTACGTAGAGCTACTGGTCAAGGAGCACCCCTCTCTCTGTCGCCTGCACTTTTACATGTGCGTGTTGGCTGCAGGTGCGCCGCGCAGGAAATGAAGGAACGTCTAGTTTTCGTTTGTAGTGCATGCTGTCAATTCCATTTGCTCCTCTCCCTCGTTCTTGTATTGCACTGGCATGCGAGACTGGCCGCATTCGGATTATTTTCCCGGGATCGGGCCCCAACCAGCCAACAACGTTCTCGCCCCACGAATTCCTCCCTTGTGTTTCTCCCTCGATGTTTCACTGTCCTTCTGCTATTTACTCAGCGTACGATGGCGGCGACTGCTGCGAATGCACTTGCGAGGTACGCGGGTCCATCACTGTTGTTTCACCTGCCACGCAAACCCGCTTGAAGTGCGTGGATCCGAGAGATACAATATGAGTTTTTGTCCCCATAACTAGTAGATTCCGCTACTTCGTTCCATGTAATGTGGAGACACGGGTACGAGCGTCAGGTGTGAAACACTTGGAACCTGCACACGTTCTAGAAATAGGCAATTCCTTTCGATGGATATTTCATTCGTCCCCTCCCTTTCCGTCCAAACTGGACATTTCCTGGCACGTTTTTCCCGCGTTCGGAAAAGGTATGCCTCTTCCTGTTGTCCCTGCGATTTCACGTGTGCGAGGTGCGTTTCACGGCGTGTCCGCATCCGAGGATTGGTAACGTGGTTTTTGCTGGGGTGGTTCGTTCTCTTCCCCCACTCCTCTTCTGTCGAGGCCGACTACCGCAAGTTGTTCATTTCCCTGTTTTGCGCGGGCATCTACCAGAGCCTCGAAGACGACGATTGGGCCTGCCGGAACAACTTCGCATGTGTCGACCCGAACGCTCCCTGTGTAGACGATGACAGCGTCACCATCGACATGCTCGAAAACTGCCCCTGGGCGGTAGGCATAGGCGACGGGTACTGCAGTGAAGATCTCAACACGCCAGAATGCGGTAGGTCTTGGTCCGAGAAACTCGTTTTCCCGCACCGTAGCGAACAGAGAGGAAATTCTTGGCGGTTGAAATAGGGATGGGTGCCTTCAAGATGGCGGGGGTGCGAATGCTGGACGCCCCACGACCTTACGGTCAGCTGTTGCGCATGGATACCAGCGCTCAAAATAGCTCTGAGGCCTATGAAGGTCACAAGCTCCGTCGATTGCTCATGTCGGGAGCTATTGAGGCACGATCACGGTGCGTGTGTGTTCGTTCCATGTACTCCCGCCGCGCCTGTCCACACACCTCTTGGTCTAGTCTAAATGTACTAATTTGACGTATCAGCGGGGGCCACACAAGAGGCAGGTCATGCAAGAGCTACACAAACGCTTGTGTACACCTGATTCTTGCTTGCGTCGCCCTGGGCAGGCTTCCTTGCCGTTGCCGCCCTTTGATGTACTCGTGTCGCCGCCGAAAATAAGGAATGAGGTATAATTTTGTACGTCAGAAACGCTAGTGCCTCTTCTCAACAAGATTCTACACCGGTGCGCCACCCTTATCCATTATTAACCCCCTTTTTGTCTATCGAATACACTCGTGGCATGCACTGCATACCAACACGAGTAAACCCCCGATGCCTCTCACTGTTGCCTGTCCTTCCACGCTTTTTTTTCTCCAATTTCCGCAGCCTACGACGGCGGTGACTGCTGTGCGTGCACCTGTCAGGTAGGGACGCGGCTCGCGCGAGCGCTAGCTTGCCCGCCTCCCGTCGTTCTTGGATGCTAGGAGCTTTCGCTGTGTTTCGTTGATGAAGTGGTTTTCTTTTTCTGCCCAAGTACTCCCACGGTAATTTGCAAGAATGTTAATTCATCGATGCAGCGACAGACAGTGCCTGAAGTCAACTATTTCGAAGCGCTTGTGCCGGCGTTTGGGGGCCCTTGACATCGAACCCTGAAACGCTGGCAAGTCACGATGAAAATGAAGCAATAACTAGCCATATTTCAATCCCCACATCAATATTTGGCAGGCTGCAGAATCGAGGGTGGCCGGGCGCTTTGGACAGTAGACACAGGGAAGTCCATGGCGGGCTCTTTCTTGCCAAGTTCTAGAAGAAGTTCGAATTTCCACCTGCGACAGTTTGAGCGTTCCTAACCGACCAGTAAGTGCTTTGGCCTATTCCACCGCCACAAGTGTCTCGATCAAACCACTATTATGTTTCCCTTTCGCCTGCCATCGAGACTTGGTCGTGATACCTCACCTTCCCGTGGAGCCTGGGTAAATGCTGACCCTGATTGTGAAGGAGCATTGTGCTACATATTTCCCGAATCGAGCTTGTTGGGAGAGAAGGAATATGTTTCGGGTTTGGTTCGCGCCCCCCCCCACCCCCCCCGTCATTCGTCGCTACCCCTTACCACCGTCTAAACAATGGTACCCCTCCATCTGCCGCTCTTCCTCCTGCCAGAACGACGTCGACGATGACTGGGCTTGCACAACGTTCGCTTGCATCGATCCAGAGGCAGCCTGCGTCAACGATGATGACATTACCGTCGACATGTTCGTCAACTGCGAATACCCTGTCAACGTAGGAGACGGCTGGTGTGACCAAGGAAACAACAACGAGGCGTGCGGTAGGTTGCTGTCCTGCCACGTGTAGCCCGATGCCTTGCTTTTTGTCGCAGAGGCCTGAGGATGGTCGTTTCACCCCAACACGCACCGGAAACACACACCCGCATCGTGCACAAGAATATGGTATGCTTTCCCCTGAACAGAGAATCTCCACAAACCCTTCCCCAATGCTGGCGAAATCTTCTTTGCCGGCTGTTCCCCCATTTTGGCTCCCAACTCGACTACACCCAGATTCCAGGCCAGGGAGGGGTCGTAACAAGTACTTACAAGCCCTGAGGTGCAGGAGTCCCGCAGATTGGTTTGTGTAGCGTGTCTTCGGCCGTTGACACCAGCGCCAGCACCACAACTGCATGCACACGGTAGGACACAATATGTCGCCCAGGCCCGATTTTATCCACTCGATTACACCACCACGAAGAGAACATACGAATGAAACGGTTCGGGTTTGTGGCAAGCGTTCGACGAGGAGGTTCTAACGTCGCCATCTTGTGGTTCCCACGCCACCATTTTAGCCCCACACCATTCTCTGCGCAGTGGCGGAATCGAGCTTCGAAACTATGTGTGAACCTCGCTCTCACGATGGTCTTCAAGGACCAATTGCTGTATACCTGCCTTCGTTGAAACTCATCCGAGATCTCGTACAACATTCATCAGGTGTGGCACGAACGATCGACAACTTGTTGTGCCCCCCCCCTCTAATTGTTGTTTGTGTCGTCGTCGTCGTCGTCGTCGTCCTCCTACCCGCCTTGATTTCCCAGGCTACGACGGAGGGGACTGCTGCGAGTGCACGTGCGAGGTATAGTACGCGAAGCATACAGTCCTCACAAGTCACTTGCAGCACATGGACCCTTACAGGGCTGGCTATGTGTAATGTTCCGTGTATTTGTCTTCCACTCTCGGAAAGTCTACCCGTACCGCCGATTGTTTCCAATTGGGACATGTTCGCGGTCTTCGCCGTGAACGGCGATTGATTACCGTCTTAACATCTAAAGGTGTGCTGCGAATGCGTATGATACACGAGAGGAACCCATTCGGATTCCAAACATGTTGCGCCTGGCATATTTGGAATCCGAACGGGTTGTCTCGTGTAGGTTTATCTCTTCTGTTTGCCCGCGGCTGCTTCTCGCATGTTTTTGAGTCAAAAGTATCTGCCGTCTTTTACACCTGTAGAGTAGAGGGCACGAAGGGTTTGATTGGTGTTGGGTCGAATCTGAACCTATACACCGCCCTCAAATCATATCAATTGTTCGACGTGTTGGCCAGTATTTCTTTTACCTTCCGTCCGCAAGACTTCGCGCTGAGTTGTCCCTCATTCTAGGTGTTCGTTTTCTGCGTCCCTTTCCTCACCCCCTTGTCAGAATGAACGTGACGAAGACTACCGCTGCATGGAGTTTTCTTGCATCGACCCCAGCGCGCCCTGCGTAAACGATGACGATGTTACCATCGACATGGTCGAGAACTGTGGCTACGTCTCCGGGATAGGCAACGGCTGGTGCGATAGAAACAACAACAAGGAGGAATGCGGTGAGTCACGGGACCCCTTGAGGCCATGCCTCATGGAAAGGTACAACATACCGTTCCCGTGCAGCTAGGCAATAAAACGTGCACCTCCCTGGCTGCTAGAGTCTACTAGGGGGGTGGTTGGTAGCTTAGACTGCACAGAGCAGACCTAGGCCCGTTTGGTGTGTCCCATCTCCTTGAACCTACATGGGTTGATAATGAAAAGAATCGCTGGTTCAACGAACGATCGGTGACGGGGAAAGGTGTCAGAGCCGTGCTTTACTTCGACAAAATGTTTCTAGAGATGTCTCCCCTTCATCTCCGCCTACTTTGATTTCGGACCCTAGATGCTTCTACCAATATTTTCGGGGTTGGGGTTGACCAACGCTCTCCTTCTCTTCTCTAGCACGCAGTTGCTTCGTCGTTCAGCAGCATACGGTGGCGACAATGTCTTTCAAACCTTTTCTCCCTTCATTGCGATGGACGCTATTGTTTCGCGTGGTTGTGAAGACCGCAGCGTGAGGCACGCTCTTCCTCTTCTGCGCTTGCGTCGATTGCTTCCAAATAGAAAGGTACTGTATTCTGACAATATATCAACACCACGTCGGGCCCGGCGGTGCCGACTACACGACACAAACACAAGCGCAATGCTTGTCTCGTTTCGCACTTTGTATCTTGTTGCGATTCTGGTGACCTTCGTTTCGTTTGCCCCTCTTCCTTCTCGGCCATAACCCTTTGCTCGGTGTCCCTGACTTGAACCCTAATCAGCTGTGATGTCTCAGCACCTCATATTTGCCTCTCCCTCCGTGTCCTCCCCCCTGGTGTTTGCCATCGGGGTTGGGTTTTCGTCGCTTGGCAACGACGTTGTATGACAAACCGCCCCCCCCGGTGTTCGCCATCGGGGTTGGGTTTTCGTCGCTTGGCAACGACGTTGTATGACAAACCGCCCCCCCCGGTGTTCGCCATCGGGGTTGGGTTTTCGTCGCTTGGCAACGACGTTGTAAAACAAGCCGCCCCCCTCGGTTTCTGACATCGGGATTGGGTTTTCGTCGCTTGGCAACGACGTTGTAAAGCAAGCCAATTCACCTCGTGAACTCGGCAACCAGGTTGCCGTTTTTTTTTTATCTCTGTTTTTTTTTTTATGGTAACCATGAATGGTGGTCGAGTAGATCATGTTGTGCGGAGTTTAGAACCCTCAATCCGCGCGAGGGGGATGATCGCACCACGTTGTGTTAAAATGGTCAAGCACCCTCGAGGCAGTTACACAGTGCTTACAACTGTCTCTGGAAGTGAAAGCACCAGAAAATAAATTAATTCATACGCAGCTGTCATCCGTACGCAAGGAAGTAAGCACAAGATGCCGAAAACCCTTAGCAGGATGCAGCGCACCCTTCATGCGACTCGCCGAATATCTCACGGCGCTTCGCGCTTGGTGATGTGAGAGCCTGGTCCGGTGAGAACCCGGCGTGCTCCGTCCCGGCTTTGTAGGGATGCGAGGTCAATGGTCTAACGACTACGGCATGCACGATTATGAGTACCCCCCCCCCCCCCCCCCCCTCCGTGACTTATCTCCTAGGCTACGACGGCGGCGACTGCTGCTCTTGCACATGCCAGAGCGCGTATGACGACGACTACTCTTGTAGCAGCGAGTACGGCTACTTCGACTGCCAAGACCCCAGCGCCTCCTGCTTCGGCGAAGGAACTACGGGGAGCGACGACTTCAGCTTCCACGACGACTATCAGCCAATGTCGTACGAGTTCGTCAGCTGGGAAGAGACAGATTCCCTGCCTACGGTCGTTGACGCCGTCGAGGTGGGCACCAAGACCGAAGTTGGCGTATCGGCCACGGCCCACGATTTGCGGCCCGGCAGCAGCGGCGGCGACGTCGGGTGCGGAGAGGTCGGTGGTCTTGGCTGCACGGCGACCAACACCCGTGATGGCATCTTCTCCGACATCGAGTCGAGGTGGTCGTGCGCCACGAGCCTCGTGCCTGACGAAGGGCCCTGCCAAATCGAGTTCACCTTTGCCGAACCCCAGAACATCGTGGACATCCAGGTCGCCTTCTGGAACGACAACGAGCGCGTCAGTACCCTGGAGGTAAGCACGTTGCCAATCAATCTGAAGAGCACCACGTTCTGACTCCCACCTACGACCAACCAAACCTTCATTTTCCGTTACTGTCATCCCCCAACAGCACGTTCGCCACACCGAGCCTCTCACACCATGTAAAGCTTAGGTGCTTTGGGCTCTCCTAGCGATTGAGCGCCGAACGTACACACGCCGTGGGCTGTAAATCTACGTCCAAGCGGGCTACCTGTCCATACGCCTGACGTCCATCCCAAGCGGCTTCCTTCGGCGATATCCACGGGCGACGCTCGAAGCAGACTTTGTTTTTCGCACGCAACACCTTACCCACACAGGTCCACGTCAACGGCGAGCTGACCCACACGCACGAGTCCTACGATGACACATTCAACACGCTCGGTGTGACAGCTACGGAGGCCAGCACTGTGATGCTCGAGTCCGTCGCTCTCCTTTCGGACGAATGGATCAGTCTCCTCGAGGTGAGGGTTGTTTCCACGATTGCTTGTTGCGAGGCCAGGGGATTTTCCCAAATGCTGACATCGAGGGGAGCTCTTTGGTCTGCTGATGCTGCCCTTGTCCTCAGGCGTTGACAGAGCAAGGTTACTTTGTATGGATACCATCTTGGACACGAACCCTATCGAGCAGTAGAAACCCTCGCCGAGCAACCGACGGATGTCATTTGGAAGGCAAAGCGTGGACTCCCAAGACGTCTCTTCTTGATTGTCTAGTTCCATCTCTTTCGTGGACCCTTCGGCGCGAGCGAATCTATCGCACAATGCTCACAGGTAGTATACCACGGCATATTTCTTGGAATGTTCCTCCGGAACAACTGCTCGTTCCTTCCTCCCTGTCGTCGGTGCCTGTCTCCGGGTGTGGTACTGTATTTTGCTGTCCACCTACACACCAGGTGCAAATCTTCGTGACACCTTGAGTGGTGGATACACCGGGCCAAGAGCCAAATGAAGGCATTAAGAACCGACTTTCGCTTTCTTCGCGCGGAGCAGCTTTCTCGTCTGGATGCCAACGAAAGTTCCTGGATCGCTGTCATGAAAAAGAGGCATTGGGAACGAACGTGGACGACGTTGACGAAGTGGGGTCATTCCTGTTCGTACACAAGCGCGTTTCACCCCAAAAAATGCCGCTAGAATTGCAGAGGCGCCTCTCTGTTTTTGCAAGGGTGCCGCATCTTCTAGAATCGCCGTCGCTAATTGTCTCCGTGTTTGCCCTCATGCATTTCTTCCAACCCGTTTTAGTAGAGGATGTGCCAGTGATAAAATGTACTTGGTAGTAGAGTATGCCGGCACCGCTTGACATTTCCGGTCAGGGGTCTTCGCTTCATATTCATTATAGATAGACGCCAGATGTCAAAACCATCGTATTCGCTCTTACTTTTTTGGGGGGGTTTGTTTCCAGGCCCGCCGATGAGGGCAATTTTTCGTTTGTTTGCAGGAGCTGTTTAGAGTTGAGGCAGGGCGGGCCAAACCCGGGACCGCCGCAGGCAAAGACTGGGATATTCGGCGTTATTGTTGCAGGAAAACACTCATATAGTGTGAAGTTGTCCTGTCATTTTCACTTGTTTTTCATCGTGAAGCAGGCGGGGAGAGGGTAACGAGAGGATATTACCACTCTTAAACTCGCCTGCGGCAAGAAAAAGGGCAATAAAGGCTGTTCTCGCCTACAGCGAGACATATTTGCCACACAATAATGCATTGGCTTTCGGCGAAAAATGCGCGCTCGGATTTTTCTCGTGCGAAACGCCGGATTCGGGCGGTCCGTAGTGCATTTCTTGACATTCCTTCCAAGGCAGCACCAACCGCCCCCTTCATCAACGAGATCCCTGAGTGCTGGATACAGATGGCGCCCGCACTTAAGAACCGCTTATTTTGACCGAGGCTCTATGCACAATGGCTGCCTCAAATTGAGTACCTGTTCCTATTTTCAATGTTCTTACTTTCGAGCAGGCATATCCATATGATAACGGGGTTGAAGGTGGCAAGGAAGTACGAACAGGGGGTGGCAGTGTCGGGGGTCTGGGGGAACATGGGCTTGAATGGGGGTTGCCCCAGAAAGAGCAAGACGGCGGATGTTTCTCTCTTGGTGTGACCGGTGGCAATATCGATCAGCAATGCCGCACAGACTTTTGTGCGCCGAAGTATGCGTGCGACAGCTTTAACCTCACCACTTCGGTGGAAAGCGGATTTCTGTTCAATACGGTGTCAAGGGTACCCGGGGCCGAGTTTTGTTTGATTTCGGGTGGATGAGGTTGGGGTTTTGTTCGTTTTTCTCCATCTAAGGTTCGTGCCTAGAGTTCAGCTGTAGTGTTTCGACCAAAGTTTGTTGACAGAGGCAAACATTCCTAGCTATTGGGCATCGAGTTAATTTGTCTTGGCATGGCCTTTACGATCGACTTTTTATGTATGTCTGCATTTATCTGCAATTGTCGGAGGGCAAACAAAATAATAATAACGGGGTTCTTGTTCTTACTTCTACGCGGAGGGCCCCAGTAAGAGGACGCCCGCTTTTTTTTTCTGGCTGGATTAACCAGACACTTGAGTGCAGCGTGTGTAAAACAGAGTGTTGTAGAACGTCGCTCAACAGAGACCTCTGGACCCGACGTACCGTAGCTTCCGCGATCACCATAGGGTAGAAATATGGACGCGGCATCGCCTGACATGTTGACGCATCTGAGCAAAAATTGAACCATTTTGAGTCACGTTCGGCTTGACTGCTGTCGTCCCCGCTCTACAAACGCCCGTCGTAGCTACACTGCGACCTTCACCCGCTCTTCGATGCCCGGACCTCCTCCCTGCTCTACGACGTTCCCCTCAAGCAAAGGCCACGGCCCAACCACCGCATCGGCATCTCCACAGTACTTGTCCAACGGCAATTTCATGTGGCGCGTACTTTGGTCTAGCCCGAAATAAATGCACACGGTACAGCCAGTGCCGGCATTCATCAGGCCGAATACGGGTGCTTTGAAAAAAAAAATAACCTTCATCAACGAATTGAGCGGAACCAAAATATTCGTGAGAAAGATCTCATCAGCAGCGACCGAATAAGCCCATTCACAGCGCGGGGTTTGGGCTTTCAAGAAAGATATGCCCCTATAACCATCATAGCAGAAGGCACTTCATCCAACAAGAATCGCCATATCTCAACAACTACGGCAAACCCCGCGAAAGAAATTGCAGGTTCGAAAAGCTCTCTTTCAGAACTATTTTACTGCGGCGGAATCACCCCCGAGCTCGTTGATGAAGAACTTTAAAAAAATCAGAACCAACATTTCAAATATTTTCGCCCACATCAGCCCCAACGGCTGCCACACATAAAGAGTACATTAACCCTATGTGATGAACACGTTTATTCTGTGTTGTGTGGTGTTGAAGCGTACGTACGTGATATGTCAACATGGGTGTATCAATAGGTCATTATATGTCTGCGTGTTGTTGTCAGTGGCGTTGTTGCAGTGCGTGGCGTATTGTTTTGTTCCCCCTTTTCGTTGGCGGATTCTCTGTGTGCTACAGCAGTATGTATGGCCGTGCGTATAACGTTCAGTAGTGGCAAAAATGAAGAGTGCAACGTCCGTGGGTATCGTGGGGTCATTGTACAGAAGGGCCTCCAGTCGATTGAAGTAATCAAACATACATGGGAAACAAGCCGGTGCGCATGGCCCACATTTATTTCCTGTCCCGGCCCCAGGAAGGCGCCATATAGACTGTAGTCTACACAAATCATTTTTTTGTTTTCAGGAGTATCTTCGTTCTTCTCTACTCAAGACCCGCCGATACAGAGCAAAAAAAGGAGATGAGGGATGTTTTGAGTTTGTGGTTGCCGAAATATATGACAAAGAGTTATCGTCCCCTCCCCAGAAATGCCTTGAAAATCCTGTACGAAAACCATGAAATTCCAGGAATGCCTCAAATCGATTTGGTCCCTGAACAACTATTGTGGCAAATAGGATATAGATTACGACAAAAAACAAAAAAGTGAAAAAAGTGAAAAACTCGTGAAGTTATGGCCGGTCAACCAAAATCGGCCTGACGAATGCCGGCACTGTAATTTACCAGGCATGCGTGTCGAACTTCTGACCGCGCTCCGCACAACTACATGTACTTAGGTACTCCAGGGCCCAATGCAAGAAAACCTAGTGACTTCGAATCCCCATGGGGGTGAAATTGTTTTCACGAGTTGCGGGTAAAGCGAATATAGCTGAAAAAGCTCTCGTGAGCACCAATCTTCGACTTTAGCATCGTTGACGAGGGAAAGGGGCCGCTCGACCCGTCTCCCGTCTCGCGGGGCGCACTTTTTTTTTTTCCGACCCAAACCCCCAAAAAGTTTTTTTGGGTCCCTCCGGGGGGGGGAAGGAGACCTTCAAACCCCACCCCCAAACGCCACGAAATTTCCGATATAAACAGTTCCATACCTAATCCTACATATAACGGGGGAACATTTCATGCAAGGGGAGAGTTTATCCACGTAGCCCCTGCCCCAGCGTACCGCAGCCCGCAGGCAGCCGCGGTACCAACCGTAGCAGAGGAGGGAGAGAGAGAGAGAGAGCGAGACCTTGGGGAGTGGCCACGATTAGCACAGTCTCCGTGGGAGGACAATGGAGGGCGAAGGCGCTCGACACGAATGCGCTCGAAAAAACGGCGGTTTAGCCTTGTTGAGGGAGATGGGGGGCTTCGGGGAGTGAACAATAAGTATAATGTAAGGCAAATTGCAATTTATTTTGGATGGCATTGGGTGTTGCACGTGGCGAAGGTGATGCCACCGCCGTAGGCTCATCGACAGCCCCTCTTCGGTGTTTCGCCGGCTTGAGTAAGCTTGGAATGGCTGCTGTACTTCAAGATTTGAAATCAGATTAGAAGTAAGTGTCCCCAGCCCGCCACACCTTATTGCATGGAGTAACACTCTGAGCCGAAATACATCGGACATTTGGGGGTTACCGGAATGTAGGGGACATAAATTTGGAGTGTGATGTGTCAGACATACATGATTATTGACCGAAATACGTTCACAGCAATACTCCTGCAGCACACGCATGATGAATTAATGTGATATGCAACCTTGAATAGAAGGGGATACGTCGTTATCACCCCCCCCGGAGGATAACGGGGGATGCTCAGGATTTATCCCTGAGAAAAACAAATAAGGAAAAAAATATACTTCGAAGTATATCGAAATGTATTTTTTATCTCAAATGGAAAGAAGGTAGCTTTTTGCCGCGACCCGAACACGCGCCCCCCACATGTCCCTTATGTTTTGGCTCAGAGTGGTAGCAATCTACACCTTGGTGCCACGGTCCTGCGTGCACGTCGTGCCGTAAACACCACTACACGCAAGCACACGCAATGGGGAGGGAGAAAGCCAAGAAAGCCTGAAAAAACATTTTCCATGAAAAAAAGAAAGAACCACACCCCTCCCGAGGGTGGGGGGGAGGGGTTAGGTGCCGGATTTTTTTACCAATAACCAGTAACGGGTATACCCGGGTACTTTATCACCACTTTTAGGGTACACTTGAAATCAACACGCTGACACCCCCGGGCTGTCGGCTGATTGGCCGAACAACCATCGTACTCATTTCGGAAAAAACCTCCATCGGGTACAACTTCCGCTGGCATTAGGACCCTCTGGTGTGACCGATATTGGTTACTGGTATACGCGGAAGAGGTCGATTTTGTACCCAGAAATGGTCATGCAATCCCGGCGCCCAACGCTCTGGCATAAAACCCGCAGAAAAAACGTGCACCGCACAAATACGGTGTACCGCACACACATGCCCACAACCAAACCACCAACAACGCTCGCTGGTTGATGAGTGACGCCTCCATAGGATACCATGCCCCTCTCGACAGAGGGTCGGACTCGCTTGACGCGCGAGTTCGTTCGGTGTGGTGCTGATCAATAAAAGCACACACAAAGAGAGAGGCACAGAAAAAAAGAAAACGGGCACGACCTGCCTCGTGCATCATTCTTCCGAGGCACAGGACACAGACAGCGGTTTATTGGTTTCGCCGCGATCTACGGCGGATGCTGTCGGAGATTGGTATCGTGTTGATTACCAAGTATACCCTGAAATGGTGATAACCCACCCGGGTATACCCGTTTCTGGTTACTCATCATCTTTTTTGGGCGCCCTTGCTCGCGGAAAATATAGAATAGAATTCTGCACGCACCGCAGGAGGAAGAAGGTGGGGGGGTGTACTCATACATAGTCGTGCATGCCGTAGTCGTTAGACCATTGACCTCGCATCCCTACAAAGCCGGGACGGAGCACGCCGGGTTCTCACCGGACCAGGCTCTCACATCACCAAGCGCGAAGCGCCGTGAGATATTCGGCGAGTCGCATGAAGGGTGCGCTGCATCCTGCTAAGGGTGTTCGGCATCTTGTGCTTACTTCCTTGCGTACGGATGACAGCTGCGTATGAATTAATTTATTTTCTGGTGCTTTCACTTCCAGAGACAGTTGTAAGCACTGTGTAACTGCCTCGAGGGTGCTTGACCATTTTAACACAACGTGGTGCGATCATCCCCCTTGCGCGGAGTGAGGGTTCTCCACCCCGCACAACATGATCTACTCGACAACCATTCATGGTTACCGCCAAAAAAAAACAGAGGCAAAAAAAAAAACGGTAACCTGGTTGCCGAGTTCACGAAGTGAATTGGCTTGTTTTACAACGTCGTTGCCAAGCGACGAAAACCCAATCCCGATGGCAAACACCGGGGGGGGCGACTTGTTTTACAACGTCGTTGCCAAGCGACGAAAACCCAA
>CACKRE030000719.1:0-10853 GCA_902602495.3 Ectocarpus sp. CCAP 1310/34
AATAATAACAATAATAATAATAATAATAATAATAATAATAATAATAATATAATAATAATATAATAATAATAATAATATTATAATAGTAATAATAATAATGTAACCTGCGATTAGTGCAGTGTTCCGGCAGACTGTGTCCAATGTATGCAAACCGCCTGTCAATCGGTTTGGAAGAGCAACAGGTCACAATCCAGGGATACATGATGTATATATTATATGTTCACGTGTAAAATACCACGCGATGTTGGTGAAAGCGACAAACGCATCTTGGTACATAGTCTAGGAAGTTCAGCCTCTGCCACCGCCGAATCGGGTGGAGCAGCAGCACCCAGTCAACGTAGGCCTCTGAATGAGTAGTGTTCTCTGGGAATCAGGGATGGCTGTTTGATGTTGTATCAAATCCACACGCGAGAAGCAGTCAGTCCGATACTTTCTCTAGCCCGCTGAAAATGAAACAAATGGTGCCTGACTGCGTCGGCCGTCAGGTAGTCTTAGGCCGACAATGCGCTGGCGGGCGGCCACATGTTTGTTTCCGCTTGAATTGTGTGATGTTGTTCGGTAACGTAGGGCCCACCCCACCAATGCTTCATTCAGCAGAACATGCGTTCTCTCAGTTATCTCACTCGAACGCACAACCATTTGCTGACCTTGAAACGCATCAACGTGTCCCTTGGCGCTGGTCTGAGACGTTTACCGGTCTTTCACCCTCACAGCCGTTCTGTGAAAGTAATTACAATAGTAGGGCTGTTGTAAAGCAAAGGTTTGGGCGGTGGTATGCATCATGGTGCACATAGTCTATGTAGACGTTGCATCGAACATACACCGCGTGTATCTCACCTCGGACGCTCGATCACGTAGTTCATCTGCAATACGCACGGGCGATGGTACAGCGGGTAGGTCGGTTCGTATCACGCCACGAACTGTGCGAAAGGGTGGGGTGTGCCCTACTCAAACACCTGAATGGAATATGCCCCAGGATTCACTCCACATCAGATTCGGAACTAAGTTCATAATTCATCATGATTCCTCTTGCTTGACTGAACCACACCCTTTAATGATGTCACGAAGTACAGTATTGCCCCTTCTCTGTGGAGGGCTCCATAGATTGCACGTGCTTGAATGCTGTGTCTCCTGAGCCTGGATGTACTACTCCACGCCATGTATTCATTTGATATCGTTCCAATCTGAACCCCAAAGGAGGTGTAGGGGAGAGTACCTACCAGCACTGGCTGGCTCTGTTTGGGAAGTTGGACGGTCTGTGTCGTGCCACCTCAACAGCACTAGGGGCATATTATAGGGAATCTGGATCACCCAGGTCAACAGCGCGCTACTCAGAACGATGGGGTATTAATCGAAACTAAGGAACGCGCATGATGAACGACGAGAATGGTGAAAGAATGAAATGCTTTACGCATCGCCGTCTGCTGACATTATTGTAATGTTCATATTGACAAAAGTTGAAATGAAATGCATCTCACACAAGCGTGCTTCACGAGCCGATAGTTATCTCGTTGAGGCTGCTCATGCTGGAGATCCCTTCCAAACTCCGAAAGGCAAGCGAGGCAACAGTTCCGAAGAGCTTCTGGCGGTGCGTTTGTACGACACTGCCGAGGTGATACCGTGCCCACGTGTTGGGCCACACCCCTTCAACCACCGGTCAATTTGCGCCGAACGAGGGCTTCCGTGGCAGCTGTCACTCAGTGAAGGTGGCTTCAAAACGTTTCGAACGCGGGGTCGAAAACGAAATCACGACTCCGGTGTAGAAAATAGCATTCTCACGTTTTGTAACTGGTTGACTCCGCGTACGGAGCACGATTTCCCTCCCCCGGGGATATATGGGCATGAATCAAGTGTCACCTGAACGACGGAAAATCTAGAACCGTGACGCTGACCATTTGCCAGCCTTTTGCGAAATGGGGTTGTTCTGGTTCAACGTCGGCGGTCGCATTGTCATAGCGGGAGCGGGTTCTTCCCCTCCTCTTGTCATTTCGCCGCCTGGTCCGTCAAACTTGGCCCCCATACGACACCACGTTTCCCATCAGCACAATAAACGGTGGGATCCACGTGGGTCTCTGCGACAAATGCGTACACACAACACTGAAGTTCACCCACGTCAGAAGGAATAAGAGGAAACCACCCGCTCAATAGCGCCCCGCCGCAACGAAACCCACCCAAATGCGTTCCTGATACGCACACGAGTAGGAGACAATAAATTCACATCGGAGTTCAGCATGCATCTCTGTTTCGTTCACACTCAACAGAGTGCGGAGATCCTTTATACGCGCGGTTTTGAGTCAGGGACATGCCGATGGAACGTATGAGCGGCCCTCCAGAAAACACAACCGTCACTGGTGCCCGCGCCCGCAAATAAACGTAGAAATCATTTCTCTACCCCTACAGTGCTACTCCTGCAGGTGCCAGAAACTCCAAAGAATACCTGTGTTTGTATAACAACAGTAGTTTTGCCGTGGCCATTGCGGACCTCCGTCAATGAAACTCAAAACCCGCGCTTACACCGTACACCGGAAATAGTCTCCATCACCATCAACGAAGGTCACCTCTACGCGAGGCCATGCTGGCAGTGCCCTGTTGCAATGAGAGGGCAACACCAGACCACGCAACGATGCCGGCCAAACGACGTTGTCCGTGGGCCGGTCGAATGCCTTTCCTTTCCGAAAACGATCCAACGCAACGACGTTGACCATGTGACACCGTGGATGGGCTGATCAAACTTCCCGTTAGTGGCACCGAGATGGAGGCGCTCTAGCGAGGCCGCCCACTTGACTTCGGCTGGTTGAATGAATGCCCAAACTTCAACTGGCGCAACGAGGACGGCCGGATAACTTGGTGAAATGGCTGATTGAATATTCCATCGAGTGTGAGAGTCTTCGAAGATTGCAGCCACACCACTTCCACGATAGGCTGATTGAACTTGCCGCTTAGCCTCAAATGCTGCAGTGACATCGGCCTCGTGGCGCTGTGGATGGGCTCGTCAAACGTTCCGTTGCTGGATTCACCGAGTGCCAATTTCTCCAGGGACACCGGTCTTACGACGTGGTGAATCGGCTGGTTGAATGAATCTCCAAGAGCCAGTTGGCACAGCGAAGGTCAAGATTGTCCATGAAGCGGCTGGTTGAATTCAGAGCCCTACCTCAGCCGCTCCAGAGACGGCGGCCATGATACGTTCTGGATAGGCTCGTTGAACGCCCCGCCCAAATCCAGGAGCACCATCGATGTCGGCAACACATTCCCGTCGATCCTCTGGTTGTAATTACGCCCAAACATGGAACATCGCAGGGACTTGGGCAGTGCACCTCCGTATATCATCTGCTTGAAGTGCTTACCAAACACCAGCTCGTCCAGTGACACCGGTCACTCTGTTTCATCCCATGGCTGGTTGAAACATCGCCGAAATAAAGTATCTGGAGTTTTATGGGCCATGAGACGTAATTGACGGGCTGGTTAATCGCCTAACTCCAGTTGCACCAGCGATGTCGGCAATATCCGTCGGTCCTCTCGTCGAAAACCCTACAAACGCGAAGACGTCGTAGTGATGTAGGCAGTTCACCTCCGTGAAGCGATTGATTGAAACTCCCAAGGAACGACAACTCCTGCGAAGACGCCGGCCACGCTGCTTCGTCCATTGGCTGGTTGCACTCTTGACCGAAAACAACTTTTTCGAGGGATGTGGGCCAGGTTACTCCCTTCACTGGCTGATTGGAGGAGAATCCGAAAAAAATTATCCTCCACGGATGCAGGCCACGAGACTTCGTCGATCCTCTGGTTAAAACGACTCCCAAACGTTATGCGGCGCAGTGACGTGGGTAGGATACCTGCGTGAAGTGACTGATCGAATTCCTTACCAAACACCAGATCTTGTAACGACACCGGTCACACTGCTTCGTCTACTGGTTGGCTAAATCGACGACCAAAAACAGGTTTTTGGAGGGAAGTGGGCCACCTGACGCCGTTCACTGGCTGGTTGAAGGCGTGACCGACAACGATTTCCTCCACGGGTGCGGGTCAGAGGCCTCCGTCGATCCTATGGTTGAAATCCCTCCCAAACGTTGTGCGCCGCAGCGACGAAGACAGGACGATGCCTTCTATCGGTTCGGTTGACTTCCACACCACCTCACGCACTCGAAAGGCCGGCACGAGCGTCACAGCCAAAGGACCCTCGGCTGCTGTGGTGCAAGGTTTCTGACCGTCACCATCATGAACAACACCAGCCCATAGACGAGGCGGTGTATCCTTATCCACCGTCAGGCACGGTGCGGGAACATGCCGACAACCTACAGAACGCCAACGATGCCAGCTGAAGGTCCGCTCTCGACGTGTACCATTTCTTCCCGTCGCAGCTCTGGTTCAGCGCAACAATGAACGCGTCCAGACAGCGATTGAGATCTGCGAGAACAAAAAACGTTGCGCAGTCAGAGTTGCTCGGGCATGCCAAAGGAGACAGCCGGATCGTGTACGGACAGAAGTAACAGCACCACAGCACCATATGTAGCATGGGTGGCACGACAGCACAATCTGAGGACATCTGAGCTGATTCGCGCTCGTTGATTTTTGATGGCCGACAAAACACCCGGACTTTCCGGCTGCTCTGTTCTTCGCTGACCTTGATGGAACATATCCTCCGCAGCAAATACGACGCCCCGATGAACACCCTTTCAGTGCAATGCCCACATTAATGAACGCAACCAAGGGACCTAGCACACGGATGACGTTGATTACGATGGAATATCAACTGCTTAGTACATATTCTTGTCTTTGAATGCCGCCCGCGCTGATTGGTACTTGACTTGCGTTTCAAGCTGGGTAAGCTAAAACACTGCAGCATCTATTAATAGGCCAACAGAGGGCTACCCTTGCCGAATTATCGCGATGGTGCCCTGAACGCAGGACCGGCGCAAGTGAAGAAAATGAGACACTACATGCTGTTGACGTAGCGAGACTGAGCATGTACTGAGATACCAAAACCTATATGGCCCTATTGAGCAAAAGAAATATCTAACATAAGATCCCCTCTCTTCAACATCCCAAAGCCATTCAGCTACAGGGAGTTTCATTTGAGTGACGCACGATTTTCGAACAGCTCTTTTTTCAAAATGATTTCCCTGCTGCCGAAAAAAGACATTTCCGCGGACAAAAAATAATAGTGTGTGGTTCATGCAAGATAACACCGGAGGCGGCGATGCCACCCAAAAAAATATTGGCAGCCCCTTCCATACAAACCACGGGGGTGCTGTAGCCGAAAGGCGACTGTCGATTGACCAGCAGTAGCCCAAGCACGTTCGTGAGTTGTGCGAAAAATAGGTGCCTCATCAGGAGGCCGAAAAGTGGAGTCCAGCAGCTACCAGCTCCTTCCCGCCAAAAAATATTCAGCGTTCCGAGCACAGCCTTGCCAGCAGAAAATCCGGGCGGCAGCTTGTCCCAACACCACGGGGAGCAATCGCCCGCGACCATTTTCGCGTTGTAAGGCCGGGAGCGTGACCGGTGTGTGCCCCTGGGGGCCTGTTTGACCTGGAATCGAGGCGAAACGCGCAGCCTCGATCGCAGCTGGAGTCAACCACGGTAGCAGCCCTTGGCGATCTCATCCTGTGGCGCATGCCGGCAGGCACGGAGAGTCTTGACCGGTGCCGCTCTGTTCTGGGAGCTCGGCAAAGCCGGCAGTGAGGTCTGGCGTGCTCTGTGGAGGGAGGGTGGGGCATTCTCCGTTGGCGAGCTGTGTTGCTGGGCTAGAATTTCACGCCGCAGCTGGCTTCGGCTGCATGCCGACAAGCCCAGGTGAGACGAATTTCTACCCCTGCTGCGGTTTCGATCCCCTCACACACCCTAGGATGTAGTTGCAATAGAACAGGTTCGGCCGTTCCTTGCCCGCAGAGCAGCAGCTGATCCAGTCTCTGCTTCCTCACTGCTGCAGAACTTCGCCCGCTTCTTTTGCTGTGTGGTGCGCCAGCCGTGTCAACTGAATTTCGAACCTCGCTGAGCGTCCAAGTCTTTTTTCTGCCTCCATGTAAGGCCTCCCATGGAGTGCAGAGAGGCGCGCGGAGTGGCCTAGACTATCTGTCGTTGACTTTCATTGGCTTGCGGACCCTTCGGGTCCATTACATAATTCGTTTACCGTTTTTGGGGTAAGTTAGCCTGTGACCACGGGAATCAACCCGGGCAAGTGTTAGACTAGTCCGGACACAAATAGGTACTAGGAAGAGAGAACGAAACGGTTCTTACCGTGAGGACAACCGGCTTTGCCGAGCTCCCAACACCACGGGGAGCTCTGTCTCTATCTGTACGGCAAGCGCATGTTTTGTCCACGAAGCTCCTCCGCTCCCCCCCCCAACCCCCCCCCGCTCGTGCCACCCGGTGAAACGTCGGCCACAAAACCCGAAAACCGTTATCATCCCCAAGTTGGTGGCAAACCAATTTGCTTTTCCAGCTGGTCGTCAAGGTTCAAATGAACGCCGTCCTGGTCCCTTCTACTCTTTTGAGCCTTTGGTTTGCAACTCTGTAACCCTGAAACTTGACCTACACGACACCACTTAGATTTAAGATCATTACACTGTTGTGTAGATACGCGTGCTATTCGGGTTGGGGGTAGGCGTCTCGTTGACTGATTCGTAAAGTGATGGAAGGATCTTGGGTACCATATGGAACAAAACCATGACAGAAACATGGTGCTGGTGAGCGCTTGACTCCTATTCGTTGCCATGAGAACCCGTGGCGACACCTTGTGCATGTCGGCTGCGTAAGAACCCTTAATGAATGCGCTAGGTTCATTTTTCATGGCATAGTCGGCGATGATGCCGCGGAAAGGGTACCAGGCCACCAGCAGGCGTTGCAAACGTGGAAAACGGTAGCAGCGACCCGAGCTGACAACTGTTCTACTAAAAAATACCCAACTTGCCACACATTGGACAGGAAAAGAGGCCAAGATCCCCACTACCTTTTCTCTGACAGTTGTGAGCGAAAAACCGGGCAGGATGGGTGGGCGGACGCCACAGCGCCCACGCGTGGATGTGGTCCATGTGGGCCATCTGACTCGTTTAACAAAGAGCCAAGAATTGGTTTGGCTGAAAAATTAAAGAAGGGCAGTGGCATGGTCTTGCGACTGGGTCAATCTCGGAACTTTTCGGTCCAAAAAATGGCGTACCTCTCGTACGTAGGGGTCCAACAAATATTATTTAAACTATTTCCCGCGAAGCGTGACAACGAAGGGGCGGAGACGAAGGAGAAGAATACGTAGATAGATGTCGTGGAGCCTAAACCATCTCACACAGAGGCCACCACTGCCACTGCAAAAACACGCTCACACTCTTGCACCACCCGTAGACGTGTATGTACGACTTCGCTGTGAAGCAGCGCGGGGACAAACTAGAAGGTTGTTTGGTGTGGACGACAAGCTCTCATTCATCATTAGCTGCTTGATGCTGCTACTGCTGCTGTGTGGACGTGCACAACTTGCTTCCCTCTCGGTTGCTGCTAGCAAGGGCAACGGGCCCCTAAAACTCGATCCCGACCCCTCCTATGATGTATCTACTTGGTCACCCTTGGCCTTCAGCAGTGTGTACGTCTCATTGTCTCCGGTTTGTTGTGCGTCTGTTGTGCATCACAAGATCGGCCTGCAGGCAGACGAAGACAGACCGCAGATTGATTGACTTGTGTGTACCTGCTTTGCTCACACGCTGCCACCATTGCAGTCTCGTCTGCTGCTGTGTGCTGGTTGGCTCGTGTTTTGTATATGTGTCATGTGGTGCTGCTGTTGTTCTACGCTTTCGGTGGATTCCTCCTCGGCGGCGTGACCACTAGCCAATCAGCTGTCCCTGTCCTACACAAAGTCCTACAGAATCGACATGTGATCGGTAGGAGGAGGGGTATCTACCCGGCTCTACCCCTTGAACACATGTATGATTATTTTTTGATCTTCCGGTCCAGCCTTGTGAAATATCAACGCGACGAGTATCGTCGGTGTTGCCTGTCTGATGCTGTCTTTGTATTTTGTCGGTAGCCCCGGGATTTTCATGGAATCGACTGTGGACATGGGAGAAGGAACAGACGCTACAAGCGGCGTCCCCAGAAGTACCTTGTACCGGACCGATTCCTTGGCGACAGGCCAAGCATCCAAGTACCAGCACGAGCACCACATCACCACATACCACCGCCATTATGAAGACAACCAACAATAACAACGCGGACAAACTTCTTCGCCAATAAGGACATTTATGGGATTTATTCTCCCCGAAGGTCTGATGACTTCCCTTCCGAGGGGTGCGGTTTGGGCGCAATCGATGTTGCCCGTAGGTGTTCGGCCTAATGGGCTGATACTTCGCTCGGTGTTGCTCCTAAGACGGTGTAGTTTAGATCGTCCGAGTGGGCTACAATCGCGCCCGCCCTGACGAGTTTGGTTGTGCATTGGTGGTGTTATGGAGACTCTTGGTTCTGGTGGGGTCGATGTCCTCAAACGAGCTTGTACGACCGCCGTTCAGCCCTCGTGAAACGTGTCAGATCCATCGGTGCGGGCAGATGCACCAGGTCCAAGTGGTAACAGCTTGATATTGTGTTGTGCTTGATTTGGAGAGGTGAAGTGTGGTCTGCGACCACTGGCACTTGTACGGGACGCACGCCTCCTACTTACCTCTCCCATTTACTTCTTGGTTGGCGCCGGACGCAACCGATTGGAAGTTAAGGCACATATCAAGGCCACAACCAAGCACAGAAGACGATACCCTCACGGGGTGAAGAAGAAGAATATTGACAGTGACTAATTTTGAAAACAAACGACAGACCACCAGAAACTGCACAACAGACACACCAGACCAGTCAGAAGGCACCGCGAAAAACAGAAATCGTTGATTCTCGCACAGGGCGGTAGTAGAGGCTGCTCACAACATACATTTCACGCATCTACCTCCACACGCCCCCTTTGAATTCAAGATAAATATTCACACCATTCTAAATTCGAGTCAAAAGCGCCGATCCGGAAGGCGCTCAAACAGGGTCAATTTTGAGGGCTAGGTGTCGCATTCTTTTGTCATCAGTAGAGGACATCACGAAGAGGCGTCGTACGTGCTGACACGTTCAGGTTTCCTACTGGAGTGAAAATATCGAAGGTCGCAGCAGACTCCGAAAACAGTCCGTAAATCTGCGCCGGAACAAAGCGGCACCCAAGATTTTTCACAGCCGTGCTCGCCGTCACTGGCCGTACACTCCTGAACTACGTGTTACTGTACAGCAGTAGATGATACCACTGGCTACTGCTGACACCCCCGTTCACGTGGCGGCGAGCCTGGCTGTGGCAAATGTTGGATGCCGCTTGGTTCTGGCGCAGAGTTCGGACTGTTTTCACAGGCTGTTGTGACCTTCGACATTTTAGCTCCGGTAGCAAACCTGAACATGGCAGCACGCACGCACGCACGATGCCCCTTCATGGTGTCTCTGCTAATGACAATAGAATGCGCCACCTACCGCTGGCGGAAAGGTGGTTTCTTTCTTTGTGTAGGATTAAAGTATGGGAAAAAGAGCCAGCGTCACAACCCATTTTCGGTACCCCCTGAACTTAGCAATAACAATATTCAAACTACAACAAAAGAAGAAGTGAGATTCATTATTTACCATATCCCACACTAACGGGAGAAGTGAGATTCAGGCGAGAAATTCACTGTTTTCCGAAATACTTCCATTTTAGGCCATCAAAAGAAGAGCGACAGCAAGATGGCGAACTGGTGACGACGAGGAAATCCATTTTCGAACGGACTTGTTGTGTCTGCTGCTGCGCGAGGCGGGTGTACTCATACGACATGCCGTAGTCGTAAGACCATCGACCTAGCATCCCTACAGAGCCGGGACGGAGCACGCCGGGTTCTCACCGAACCAGGCTCTCACATCACCAAGCGCGAAGCGCCGTGAAATACTCGGCGAGTCGCATGAAGCGTGCGCTGCATCCGGCTAAGGGTGTTCGGCATCTTGTGTTTGCTTCCTTGCGTACGGATGACAGCTGTGTATGACTTAATTTATTTTCTGGTGCTTTGACTTCCTGAGACAGTTGTAAGCACTGTGTAACTACCTGGAGGGTGCTTGACCATTTTAACACAACGTGGTGCGATCATCCCCCTGTCGCGGAGTGAGGGTTCTCGACTCCGCACAACATGATCCACTCGACCACCATGATGGTTACCGCCAAAAAAGAGGTCATAAAAAAAACGGCAACCTGGTTGCCGAGTTCACGAGGTGAATTGGCTTGTTTTACAACGTCGTTGCCAAGCGACGACAACCCAACCCCGATGGCAAACACCGATGGGGGGGGGGGCGTACTCATTTGTTGGTTGCCGTAGTCATTTGACCATTGACCACGCGTCCTTTTCGAGACGGAGCACCGTTCCTACCCCTACTAGAGACACCACCAACATTTGGGAGCCCTTTACGTTTCTGCCACAAACTACATCAAAATTCCTTGCACATGTTCACACGTCGGATAGATCACGATCTAGATGATCTGTGGTTTATAGATCAAGGTTTGGACGTATCATAGATGATCTGTGGAGTATAGATCAAGAGCACGCAGGTATCACAGATGATCTATGGCTTATAGATCAAGAGCGGCAGATATGTTCGGATCAATCTGTGTCTATAGATCAACATTCGGAAATATCACAGATGATCTATGGATTATAGATCATGTACAGCAGACAATGTACAGATCTATCTGTGTCTATAGATCAAGAATCGGAAATATCACAGATGATCTATGGAATATAGATCAAGAGTCGGAAATATCACAGATGATCTACGGGTTATAGATCAAGAGTCGGAAATATCACAGATGATCTATGGGTTATAGATCAAGAGTCGGAAAT
>CACKRE030000719.1:18881-33462 GCA_902602495.3 Ectocarpus sp. CCAP 1310/34
CCCCCCCCCCCCCAAGGGAGGGTATAGAGCGCGCGTTGACTGGCGCACCAGAGAGGACATGTGAGGTTTTCCCCAACAACAAGGTTGCCTTCTACGCTAGGGAGGGCATAAGGCGTACTTTCGTTTGGAATGCAGACAGCAGAGAGCATATCAGGTGTCTGTTGGTTATTTTGGCCAAGTTTGTCGCACAACCTCGCCAAAGGGGTGGGGACGTGTGGTCGATTTGTTTTTGGTGCTGCACAAGGCCTTTGTTCGATCATGCAAGAAGGATTTTGTCAGAAGCGTTGGTCGAAGTTGTAGAGTGTTGCGATTACATAATGCGCATGTTTGGAATTGTTCATCTTGCTTTGCTGATGCAGTACGGCCGTTGGAATCATTGGTGGTATGGACGGTCTTTCATATTTTGTTTGAGGCGTTGAGGCGTTGGATTCAAGAGGGGTTTTGATCCGGTGGCCACGTTTCTCCGTTTTTTTTTTTTGTATTTTCGCCGTGTTTTGGGCACCTTTTCGGCGTTGTTTCGACGCACCAGTGTGCTTGACTGGCGTAACGAACCAGGGAGAGTGTTTGTGCGTTGAAGTAGATTGGTCAGAGGTAGCCGTTACGTACGACGCACTTAGGATGTTCCTGAAGGGTGTGCGGAAAGAGGCCTTTGGATGATAGTGCGGAGTCCCCGTTGTCTGTCGAAGTCTTGGGGCACTCCTCCGCCTCCTTCGCCTCTCTCCCTCTCCTCTCTCACGAGCTAATACAACACAGATAAACAGCAACCCCAGTCCGCACAGCACATACCGGTGCCATAG
Organism: Ectocarpus sp. CCAP 1310/34; assembly: GCA_902602495.3. NCBI lineage: Eukaryota > Phaeophyceae > Ectocarpales > Ectocarpaceae > Ectocarpus > Ectocarpus sp. CCAP 1310/34. The sequence continues at coordinate 19,679 of CACKRE030000719.1, forward strand.
CTCACGCTACACGAACACATTACCCATGCTGTAGTTTGTTTTCGTATGTACACCGAAACTACACTTTTTTCCCCTGAGAACAGAATATGCCTCAAGGAACCGCAACGTCGCTTGGATCTGGATAATTTTTCCCGTGCAAACTATCAGTACCCCGCTCCCCCAGCGAGAGCAAATTAGAATATCCGAAAAATTCAGTGCTTAAGAATTAGCCTATTTGTTGTCCGTGCACCACTGTTCGATGTCGTCCGTATGCCTCGGGGCCGCTGCTTCGGTGCCGTGTGACACTTACATGGAGAAAATTCGTTCGGGCCAGTTCTCGCTGACCTTAAGCGTCGGCCTCCTTCTGAGACCAAGCAATCTTGACTGTACCGCAACCACTACGAACACGTGCATGTGTGTAACAAGCAGGGCTCACAATCCACTGCTGCACGGCTGGAAAGAACAAAAGGAAGTATGAGCAAAAAACTTCCAACTGGAAAGCAGCGCCGTGCGGAAACCGCTCTGATCAGGCGGCTCGCTCGGCAAACAGACCTCGACGCCTAGCACCAGCTCTAGAGGGCGAACGAGAGGCTGGACTGTCCCGTATGCAAGACAGCTGTGTAAGCACCATGCCAGGGCATACCAGGGCATATCTTACACGTCCAGTTAAACACGGTAGGGTGACAGTGTTGAACTTTAGCCAGATCTTACAGCCATGCAGCAGCTGCAACATCAGGGAGCGAGCGCAACACTCGAACAGATCTTTACGCGAGGTTGGTGTCTTGCAGGCTAATTATGCTGGCGACATATACCTAGGTTATATTGCCACCAAATGCAGAACTTTTGGGGCGATTAGGTGAGGCAGGGGATAAGCATGGTGTGTTCAAAACTCAATTTTCAGCAAAGCCCACGCGTCGGGTCCAAACGCACCCTCTTGCATGTTGCGCACATACAACTACTGGATACACCATCCCCCAAGATACAATGGAAATGCCGGATACAATTACGCCAGCTCAAGGCGAGGCTATCACAACAAGCTTCAGTTGATTTGGGCTTCAATAGGGCAAGTACGACTGCCTTCAAGTTCAAGTTAAGCTCCGTGCTTTGCCAATATACGAGCCAAACATGACCCGGGGCGCTCAGCTTCGTGCCCTCCAGACCGTGCATAAAGAGTTTAACGCCGCAGCATTGCAGAGTCAGACATATACGTCATCAAGCAGGTGTTAGGCCGTCACGTTCTCAGGTGTACAAGCATGCCCGTAAAGAGGACAGCTCTTTCGTGTAGCTGTCAAGAGAAAACGATGAGCCCAGACCATGAATAGGCGCGAGCCCAGACCACCAATAGGTGTGAGCCTGCGTGAGCTGCGTGCTCATGATTTTGGTGGTGTATCCTGGTCGGGTATTCAATGTATGGAATAGCGGTCGGCATAGGTCGAACTGCTGCCAGACGAACCGTGGGAGGTAGGCGGGGCCAACGGGCTTGTGGCGTCAGCAGCCCTTTACTCAACCGGGTACGTACGCACCGGCGTCGCCTCGGAACTAGCCTGTGAGCCCGGTTACACCGGAAGCAGGGATATGCACGTGCACTCGACGATTTGATCAGGTGAAATTCGGGCAAAGCTGGCTCCAGCGGTGAGAAATCTGACGGGTTGCGCGAGAAGGGCGTCGACCCGGTGTGGAGTGGCGGAGACACAGATGATGGTGTTGCGGATCTCGTTGACGACGTCTGGGACTGAGATCTGGCTACTTCTGCGGGCAGGTGCATGTTCCTAGAGGGACTTGGCTTGGGGTTGGGGTTATCGTGAGGGCATTCTTGCGCGTCAAATCTCCGCATCTTAACGAAAGATCTAAAACCGGCGCTGCCTTCGTTCTAACCTCTGAGGGTGCGCGGGTCTGATGTATTCCAACCCACATTCAAATGCCAAACATTGCGGGTCTTTCTTGGTGGTTCAACAGGTCCACTCTTCAGTTGCGTTCGGTCGGATCATCCGGCCAAGACGATGACTCTGGACGGCAGATTATCAGACGTACGAGCAGAAGGCGTACGCTGAACAGCCGGCTAGAATGCGCGTTTTCGGTCAATTTTCGTACCTGGGTGCACATGGAGTCGGACGGGGTGGGGCTTCTTTTTTTTCAGCCACGCTGGATGTCCGTGGTTTATTGGCATGTTATTCTCTTGCATGTTGTATTATCGGAAAACTGCCTGGAACCTATCGGGACGAGGGCGCGTAGGTTCGGTGTCGTTTGTACCTACTTTGCTGTGTCATGCTGTTCGGGATGATGTTTTGTGACGAACTTTTAGATCATCTTGGTGCTGGCACATCAGTGGGTTTGTAGTAGGTGTTCACGCCTCGAGGAGCTTGTTTCATGCAAATAGTGAACGCAGTGATTTCCTGAGCCAGGTTGACGACCAACGTCAGAGGCGGCTGCTGCTCGCTCTCTTGCTTGCTCGTGCCATTGTCGCAGAGAGGGTCGAAGTGTTAATGCTCATAACGTACGTGCTTGCTCCAGCTTGACCTCTGGCGCAGCTAATCTGAGTCACTAATCTTGCGCGGCAAGAACAGCAGCCCTTGGTCATGGATTTGGGCAACTCGGGGGGCCCGGCGGTGCGTGCAGTGTTCGCGTGTAAGTATCTCCTCGCGATTTCTACACACCCAGTACTCGTGCGTATTCACTCTTTGAGAAAATTACTTTCAAGTACAGGCCAGTCGTTGCCTGCGTGCGACCTCAGATACCCATGCGTGTTAAGTGACCAAACTCACTAACAGTACCGCTGCCGTGTTACTCTCGCTACTTTCATCCTTTGTATGTTTCTTCTAACCCTAGCCAGGAGAGTTGTGCTGCTGGGTGAGGGTCCCGGGTCAACAGGCAGAAGCGTGTGCGGTGCAACACAGCAGCAGGAGAAGGGAGCACCCCAGAGCAATTTCAATTCAAACCTAGCTGACGCCATTCAAGATTACTCCACCTGTGGTTCGTCTTGCAGCACACTTCCAAGTGCTGTACAACCACATCAGCAGCTCATATGATCCACGCTCGGTATTGCAGGCAGCATGGCAGGGCATAAGCATGGTGCCAGTATGCGAACGCAAGTTTTAAACGTCATCCGTGCCATATCTCGATCTTTACACCAATCAAGTTTAAACTCTTGGCGTTCAGTTCGTCGTTCCTCATATTTGTTGATGGCGATTGGTCCCACGGTGGGCACGTGCTCGTGCTTGGTCGCTTTGGCGGGGCGCACAGCAGTGCGGCATGGACATTGTACGAGTCGTCTCACATTTTTTCCGGAGGCGCTACGGGTTGCGCACACAAGTTTAACGCCTACAGTGGGCGGAATTTGGCAATCTTGCCTCCCTCGATAACTATTTTCTTTGCTTACCATTATGACCCAACGAATCCATCTCTACACAATATCAGAAAAGCGTCCAAGTTAGATTAGCAATGAATCCATCGCATCAGCGAAAATTGTGTTTTTCCACTTTCCCGAGCAGTACACATTGAGATCTCCCCCGTGTGTAACAGCGTCAACAAGACAGTTTGGTATTGGAATAGTCTAGTGCTGTGGGCCATTGGCCTTGGGTGGATGTACGCCAGTCGCGCTGCTCTTCTGTGTTTTTGTTCTTTCGCCATGTTTTTTTTTCCTGCCGTGCAACACTGCATTAGGCTTGTTATTAACGCTTCGGAAAAGTCGTGCAATTTTCAACGGAACGGTGAAAAGAAAACCCGACTTTTTTTCGCTTGTACTAATCGTGATGTCATCGCAAAAAGTGCGTTTCCTTCCCTGAATAGACGCTTTGCTCGGCACACAACAGGTTGACATAGTGTTGCTCACCATAGAGCAGCGGTAAAAGCGCAATGAGCAGCACCCGACACAGAGGACAACACACTTAAAAAGATCAAATCCACCCGGCCTGCTGTTTTCAGATTTCAGCAACAACAGGCGCAGGGCAGATTGTCGCAACCTGGGTGTTGCTTGGGAGTTCTTCAGTTTGCCAGCTCATTTTTCACAGTTGCGCCTCCCATCTTTGACCACCAACTGCCCAAAGGAAGACGAGCTCAACAATCATAGGGCGGCAGCCGCTGACGGCCAGCATCATATCGATGACCAATCCGAAATTATAAGCGTGTCGGAGGCCCTGTTGCTCTTCTGCTGCGTGGTGCCGCGGATTGATGTTGACGTGTCCGACCAAAAACAGATCATCTCGCCGCATTTTTTCCAACGGAATTTTCGTGAATATCGCCCAAAACCTGATATAGAGCACCAACTTGTTTTGTTTCATACGACATAACCAACCAACCGATTTCAAAATAGACTGCGGCAAACGTTTCCTCTAGTCAATATCTAGGCTGGTATTTTTGGGTTTTGCTGGGAAAAATCTGGTTCTCGAGATATTCCACATTTTGTTGTGCCGAGTTGGGCGAAGCCATGCAAGATTTTTTTTTCCGCTGGCGACGCACGCACACATAACCAATCGCACACGTGGTGACCCAAAGAACACACAACACGCACGCAAGCACCATGGGGAAACCCAAGGGACGGGCAAGGAAGAAGTTCGGCAAGCGCGGACCCGATGGCCGGGCGGTTTCCAAGAAACCGAAGCTGGCGCTGCAACATGAACTTCCACCCGGCTCTGGTGATGCGCTCTCCGACGGCGACGATGGCGTGGAGTTGATGGATGTGGATGCGGAGGAAAAGAAGGCGGCTGCAGACGAGGACGTCAACGACGAGGACTGGTGCGAAGAGGATCCCAGCGGCGCACACAGCAGTGGTGGAGGTCAGTCGATACTGCGATTCGCACAGAAGACGATGGAGTCCGCAGCTCGCGCGGCACGAAACACGGCACAAAAAAATTCGCCGCGTAAATCTGCTCGGCCCCCGACGCTGTCCGCGAGCCAAAAATATCGTACCAAGAAAAAGCAGCGGGGTTGGCACGAACCATGGGAGCGTGGATGCAGAGGGCGCGGCGGGAGAAGGAGCAGAAGGAAGAGGAGGAGAGCTCCTCTGTCGGTGGGGAGGTTGGTCCAGTAGAGAACCCAGCGGTGGATTTGGAGGTTGCGCCGCACGCCGGTTCTCCGGGCGGCGGCAGCATTTGTGCCGACAGCGGAGATTTGGAGGCCAGCAGTAGCTGTAGCAGCGTCGGCGACATGTCGATAGCTTCGGGTCATGGGCTTTTGATCGAGGAGTTTTGCAGTGGTCAAGAGATGAGGGACGCCGAGGAAGTGCTGGAGGACAACTGCGATACCTCATCGGACGGTTTTCTTGACGGTTTGGATTTCAGCAGCAGCAGCAGCTGGAGCAGCAGGAGCAGCGATGGCTGCAGCTCTATCGAGAGGGGTGGATGCCCCACACCTCTTGACAAAGAGGCAGTAGACGTTCGGCAGGGGGCGGGGGAGAACGGTGAGGTCGGTGACAGTATGCGTCGTTCTGGAGTGCCCGCAGCCCCAGAGCATCCCCCGCCAGGGCCCTCCCGCCGAAGCACCCGAGAGGGTCGTTTCGACGGTGTGTTTACTGCACCCACGCGCCCATACCACAACACGGCTGGCAACTACAAAGGTGGGACAGGGAGGGGGAACAAGACTGATGCCGGGGGAGGTCTGCGAGAAATCAAATCTCGTTGCGGCACAGTACAGCATGAACAAAAACTATCGCGTCGCCAAGCGGAAGGCGCCGGCGTCGGAGCGGAAGACATGGACGAAAACGCAGCTGGATCGGGCGAGGGGCCGAGCGCGCAAGCACTGGACGAGGCGAAAGGCGGAGCTGATGCAAACGTACCGCGATGCCTACGACAAGCTCCAGAAGGTGAGGTATTTTATGGTTTAGTTGCAACCACAATGGCAGCGGCGTTTTGTGGGCAGCGGCACTGCTGTTGTTGTTTGTGCTTCCTGCACATGTGTTTCAGCGCAGTACCTGATCAGAGCTTATCACGGAAGGCGAAACACCGTTGATTCTTGTTTTTTATCTGCGTCATATACAGTCTTACCGCCTGCTCTTAACACGGCCGTCACTACCCACGGGGCGCCACCGCCAATGTTGCCAGCCGCTTCGCTTATTCCGGCGGCATTTGTGTGCCACGAGCTCCACGTTTCTTTTTTCGACCTCGACATCGCTGTTCAGACAAGATCGCAGAAAAAATTGCTGACGGCAATGCTCTGGAAGCCGCACGTGTGTTTCCTCGTCACAGGCTGAACACAGTCGCAGCTACGATTCAGTGGTGGCGGACCCGAAGACGATGCTGGACAGATCACAGTTGGTTCACACCACCAAAGTCATCCACGCAGTGAAGCACTTCGTACACCTCGAGTAAGTGTTGGCGGGGAACGTGTAGTGCTGGCTTAATCTGTCTTCCGGTCATTCATTCGTTGGAGCGAGGCTGCTTTTTTCAGTGTATCACGGGCGCTGCATGTTGTTGTTGTCGGACAAAAAACTGCCGTAGGACAAATTACTGCTGTACTGCCGTTCGACAGAATCCAAGAAGGTGTGGCGAAAAAGGACCACAGTAGAGCCGCAGTCGAAGTCGCCAAGGTCCAATCGAAGACAGTGCGGCGGTGGGTGAAGGAATTTCGCGAGGGCGGCGCCTTCGTTGTCCCCAAACGGCAGTACAACAAGCGGGAGCCGCACTCCTTTATCGAAGACGAGGACAAGCGCAACCACGTAAGGGAGTACATCGATCGCAAGCTGTATCGGCGGAAGAAGGACGAGCCGCGCCGTCGCATCGCAGACGTGATAAACTGAGGGTGGTTGGAAGTATGGGAAGCGGAAGGAGCATATCAGTCGTTGGTAGAGGTAGGCACGCACGCCAACATGTTTTCGTTGCGAGGAGGCGTATACGGTTTGAGGCAGACGCTCCTACTGCTGTACTGCGATGCGTTTTTCTATCTAGAGTACCAGTAACGCTAGCCCCCTCCGGCTTTGATCCCCCACCACCCCCCCACCCGACCCCCCTCCCCCACAATTTGTGTGCACGGGACGCGGTCGTCGGAAACAACCTTCGTCCCTGTCTTTGTAATCGAGTTTTGTGTTTGCTGTATTTAGTAGTTTTCTCAATTGGCGGGTGATCGGTCCCACCTCACGTCAGCTTTTTGTGGGGAGCATCTGTCTCAGATATTGCAAATAAACTGTTCCCTGCCTGCCACACGTTGCAAGTTGTTTCGATTGTTCTGGTGGTCTTTGTTGCAAGCACTCATCCTGCCGTCACCATTTTGAAACAGGTGGATCAATGAAGAGCTTCTGAAGGATGAGCTCGCCGGTACGAAAGGAGTTTCTCGGAGGACGGTGCACAAGTGGATGCATAGGCTTGGCTTTCGGTAGTCGAGGCATCACAAGAGCGTGTACGTCGACGGCCACGACAGACCGGACATCGTCAACGACCGCCGGGGATTTGTGGCGTACCTACTGGGCCGGCGCAAGGAAATGTCCATGTGAGTGACAGGAATCGAGAGTACAGTAATCGGCAAGCAGTCCCTGCCTCGTTTTTTTTTCGCGTGGGACCGAAGACTTCGACACTGTTGCGTTTTTTCGTTTTTCTGGTGGCGCGTCGTGGAGTGACACATGCGGCTACCACTCGTACTTGTCCGCCTGATGCCCGCGGCGCTCCCTCCCTCCACACCCAGCACATTACGTCTTGTGTTGTTGTGGTTCATCATTGCCGCTTTGCCGAAAACAGTCGGATTGGGGGGGGGGGGGGGNGGGGGGGGGGGGGGGGGGGGGGGGGGGGGGGGGGGGGGGGGGGGGGGGGGGTCTGCGTGTGTGTGTGTGTGTTTGTCCCTTTTCAGTTTGTCAAGGGTGATGCGCATGCCTTTTTCCCCCCTTCCGTCATACGCCATACTGCGAATTATCGCTGTTGCTCACGGTACTAACGCCGCGGTATCCTTCTGTTGCTGCTGACTTCGCGTTTACCCCGTTGGCAGCCCTATCCGCGTCGAACATACGGTCATTATACCAACCAGTCGAGGTGTGCTTCGGCAGCAGGGAGCATCGGGTGACTCCGACGTCAGCGACGACGAGGGGGACAGCAGGGCCAGCTCGGAGACGGGCGAGGTCGACGAGATCGACGTTCCGGCGACGAAGGGTCGGGAACCTCTCTTCTAGCCAGCAGTCAGGGAAGTCGACGGCAAGAACGACTACAAGCACGTGCGTGTCTACAGTGATGGCGAGACGTCGCAGCGCGTGTCAGGCGACTGCACGCGTGTCGCGTTCGACCCCCGCGACCTGGCGGCGTCCGACTCCAAGGGCGACTACCGCCTGCTCCCTGATGAAGACGTGGAGGCGTACTACCGACCGAAGAAGGTGAAACGCGAGGAGCTTTTCTGGCCAGCAGTGCGGACGGTCGACGGCAAGGAGGAGTACAAGCACGTGCGTGTCCACAACCCCACGCACGCTCGCGGGAGGGATTGCGTGCGTGTTCGACGGCTCCAGCAGTGTCCGTGCGAAACGAGAAAGGACAAGGGAAGATGTTCGCACTTCATGGCGTGTGAGTGCGATGACTGCAAGCGCAAGCCTGCCGTCGACTCCGCGCAGGTGGCATTCGACAAGCGCGACCTCACCGCCACCGACGGCAAGGGTGACCACCGCCTGCTGCCTGATCACCAGGTGCTGTCGCTTTACTTCCACGACGAAACCACTGCGAAGGAAAACGACGATGTGGACCACCAATGGGTGTCGACGAAGAAAGGGGCCCCCATGAAAGTCAAGGGGGAGGGCCGCGCCGCACACATCTCGGACGTGATCGGCATCGACCTTGGCCAGCTGCAGATCAGCAAGGAGGCGTGGGGCATGTTGCAGGAGGACAAGGATGCCGACACGGGGCGCTGCGGAAAGTACTTCGGCAGGAAGGAGGGCGAGGGGGTACACGGTCACGAGGTGAAGGAGGTTCAAGGCGCGGTGGAAGTGTTGAAGACGGCTGATGCAGATTGCGCGGTGTTGAAGACAGCGAACGACCCTTGGACGGCAGCTGTCATCGTCGGGCAGCAGCACGACGGCTACTGGACGAGCGATCGCATGTGCGCCCAACTGCCGGCGATCATCGCCATGGTCGAGCTGACGAGTGGCCCGCACCGGCCGGGTGTCTTCATCTTCGACAACTCCACCGGCACGACGCTTACGGCGAAGACGCGTTGTTGGCCCACAAGATCAACATGGCGCCGGGTGGCGAGAAGGCAGCGTTGAGGGTGTTCGAGGATGACAACGGGAACACGGTGTGCCCTACATTCGGGCTTGGTGACACTCTGCTCACCACAGCCTTTTGGTAAGCAGGTAGCTACTGCAGATCGATTTTGATTTTGACAGAATTGGTTTACCGGTGTTGAAGACATTTGGGGTGCATGTACGGTGCGTTCTCCTTGTTGACTAGACCATGGAACCGTCCCCATCGAGGGCTCTTATCTACATATATATGTACGTATGTAAGTTACCACACGTCAATATATAGTTATATATGTCCTCTTCCGTTGCCTGGGTTTGTTTACCGGGTGTTCGACATATTTTAAAATATACCAGTATTGGTTACTATAGCTTGCTTTATTTACCGGGTGTTCAAGGCATTCTTCGTGGAATCTGAACAAATGGAAACATGTAGTGTCCGTGGTGTACAAAGCAGTCTCTGTACAGGGGCAGGGGGGAATCTGGGGGGGAGGGGGAGGGCGCTCCGTGGATGATAATGGGAGGGTATGTAGTGTTTAGGGGGCACCGTGGGTCATTTTGGTCAAAAAATGTTGCATATCGGCAAAATCGAAAAAACTCAGCGGTTATCGACGTATCTCGACGAGGCGGTCACGACTGTTGTTGTTGCACGGTTCAATTATTTTTGCAAAAAAAGTTATCGCACAAGACGTGATTGGACAAATTGCTCTGGACGGACAATACCTAATTGTTAGTTCGTCTCTCACCAAGGTGAAATGATGTAAACTGCTGTCCGTGCAGGGTATCAAGATATTCGGCATGTTGCGACGGTACTTTTTTTGCTGCCTTGTCACTTTCGCTTCCATTGTTCTTCCCCACGGCTGCTGCCGTCTCACTCAAGACATCGCCATATGTTGTTTCATGTCTTTTCTATAACCAAAACTGAGCAGTACATACAATGAACTACAGAACCGGGTTCGACAAAATGGGTTTTCCCTTCGACACCCCGGGGGCGTAAACAACAAACTGCTCTAGTAATAGTATCGACCGCGCTATTGGGCTGGTTTATGACAAGGTGGCAGTGATAGCGCGAACAAAAACGCGAACACCTTTATGTGAAAAAAAGGGTTCTACCGACCGGGGGGGCGCAGGACTTGGACGACAGCAGCGTCCTCCTCCTGAAGTACAAGGAGAATGCTCAACGCCATCAAGTTCGTTATTGTTGCATATTTATTTCTCCCACGCTGTATCAGCCCCGTACTTCGTTGCTTTCTGTCCGACTTCGCGTCGAGCCTGGAAGATTGCTACAATAAAAAAATCAGCTTCATCGCGGTCACCCCTACGACTCTTTCTCGAAGTCCCTCTAGTACCACCATTGCTCTGACGATCTCAACGATCAAAGCCCTTAGTTCTTCGATGCACCATTGTCGCTGACTCTGCTTCGATTTCCATCAAATCGGGGAGGACTCCTCCATGCGATTCATTGGGGACCACCGTCATTTGCCACCCGGTTAGTTTGGGTGGGATATGGGCTGGTCTCATCCCGCAATCCCCCAACAAATCACGAGTTCACATTGAAAGAAGACACTACGGAGATCAAGCGCGTGTGTGTGGCTGTCCATGCGCCCCAGAATGCAGAAGTGACGCAAGTGAAGAAAACGAGGCACAATAAAGGCGTAGACGTCGCGAGACTGACTTCACGCTGGTCTGCTACCTTGCACCAAGGCCCAACACATTAACCCCGTTGCTGGTCGATGTGCTTAACGGAAACTCAAGATACCGTCCTACCCGCTCCATAACGATTTGCTACCCCGGGGTTGATCATATTGCCAGCTATTGTGACCCTTCGGCGGAACTGTAGCTCTCGACGTAGAGTACATTGAGAACGTTGCTCTCGAACATCGGCTAGAAGCAGGGAGAAGAAGAGACTAAACGTGGCACCTACCTGGTTGGAGGTTTTCCATGCTATTCGGACCTTGGACAACTGCTGACGCCACGTCTTGAGACTCTCCTTCCTGACAACGCCGCTTTGCCGCCATCTCGTCACAGGTTCCTCGCTTGGTCGAACTGCAGCTTTCCGGAGAGAAGAAACAGGGAGGACACACGTGTAATGCGACGCAGAGATGTGTTGGCCGAGTTGGCGCAGACCTTCAAACCAACCCTTTAGTATCGTCGCAAGGTACTCGACGACGAAGCGGCGCGATAATGCGAGTCTCAGGCTTTCAACCACGGCGACTGAGTTCCAAGCGCGTTTCCAACATACAACAGGTTTCCCTCAACCCTCAACGTAAACTCTTAGAGACTTTCCAACACCTTCCCTCAACGTTTTTTTCTTGGATGTTGCGTGCATTGTCGAAAGACCCAGGCACCAAGTCGAGCAACCATTCAGTAACTTGATTGCGGCGGAATCGCTGCCGCGAGGTGAGATGACCGCCAAAAACGGCAGAGAGACTTGTACCAAATGGAGGCCGCAAAAATGTACCAGTCAGCGGACACGTGAGGCTCAGCATCAGCAAGTGGTGCCAGGGGTCCAAGCCTTATCCTCAGCCTTGCCCTATGCAACCATTAATGGGCTCTTTCTTCGCACATGGCCGGCCGTTGGCTCTCGACATGCTGTATCATTCACACCATGAAAACTTGGCTTGAACACAACTATCCGTACGTTTTATCTCTTCCCCAGCAGCGGGCGCCGGGCGATAGGTGTGAATGCTGCGTGATCAGGTATGCCAATCGCGGACGTCACGGCCTTCCTCATGTGTGACCCCGTTTAGTGTGCCCAGCAATGCACCAAAACGTGCAAGGACCAACGTTCGGAAATCAATGGGAAAAAAGAGAAGAATGACACTACAAGAGTGGCACCGTTTTGGTGCCACTCGCTCACTTGCTCTTTGAAGGAGACAGAGAAGCCGGTCGCCCGCGCTTCTGCGAGAGTACCGCCTTACCGTCAACCAATGACATTCATCTGAACTGATAATACCAAACGCCATGCTTAAACCTCCTAGTACCCAGTCCCTCCGCAAAAAAAAAATGCCGCAAAAATGTTTGACCGCCGTTGGTCGAGGGGCTACAGTCCCTCCAAAGAATCTGAGTTCTTTGCCAGGCAAAGGGTGACTTGGCTTCAGTATGAAAAGTGTCCCCACAACCACGTGGGGACACTTTTCATCCTAAGCCAAGTCATCCACTTTTTCCAGTAGCACGCAATGTGCAATTTTACGACCTAGGGGCACGCGGGTTGGAAGATGTGTACAGCAAGTCAGAGACCCCAGGAGAGGCATCACACAGCATATCACACAGCGTACCACCTCAGGCATGATAGACCAGGGGTTCTCACGTGCGGCGCACACAGCGGAGCCTAGGGTGACTACAGCAGTGCGGTAATAGGCATTTGAGTGCTGCGTCCCCAAGGTGTCCCCATTTGGGCTTTCAGTGCTAGGAGGGTTGAACCTCTTCCACTCGGCGGCATCAAGGCAAGGAATCCTGACCGGCGCTTTTTACAAATTAGAATACGCTACGTTTCTCATGGTGTGGGGTATGCATACAGTTAGCGCCCGCGTTTAGGAACACGCCAATTTGCGGTCCAGCCTCAAATTCTTTTTGTGGGCTGAAAACTCTGGGTACGTTGTCCAATTCTTATTTCAAGTTTCTTGTTTTGTCGTGCAGCAGAATCCTGCTGAATTTCTTAAATTACATTTCTCAAACGTGTTAAGTCCTCACGGGAGGCGCGGCGGAGAGCGCCATCAACCCCGTACAGCAGACAGTATGTCGTGGTTCACGACATGTGCTAGGCAGCGCCAGAGCCGGCAGGGTGGGTGGGTGGGGGAAGGCGTACTCTTATGGTTTGATGCATTAGCGGTTGGACCATTGACCACGCGTCCTCTCGAGAGACGACGGAGCATTGTTCCCACAGGACCGATCACCGATGGCCAATCGTTCCTTTCTACTTTGCCAAAGGTGGCTCAAAAATGTCTTACCCAGTCTGTCTCTCCTAACGATATCCCTTCCCGCCTTTTCAAACCACTTCCTACTCCCCAGTACAGCTACCGTCCTTTCCTCTCTATTCCATGCCTCAAACATCTCCCTGTACGTTCCATCTATTTTTCCCAGCTCAGTCATGTACACTTCCCTCTCCTTCTTGTACAACGGACATTCCGCGACTACATGAACACGGTCTTCGCATTCGAAGCCGCAATCACATTTGAACTCGTCGTCTTCGTCGTCTACCGTCCTATGTCTTCGTCGACGTTCTCGAAGGCCTATGTCCCCGGTCCTGAATTTGACCTTAAGCTTTGTTCCTGCATCCATTGGTCCATGTAGGTAGTCCTTGAACCCTATTCCTTCCTTCAACATTCCGTACACTTCTAGACCCTCCTTATCCTTGGATTCTTTCCTCAGATTCTGTTCTTCTCTCTCGGCACAAGCAACAGATATCTTCTCCTTGAACCCCTGTAGACCCTCCGTTTCCAGCGTTTCATCTTCGTCGATGTCGAGCCCCTTCCATACGTCCTCTACAACCTTGACCCATTCCGTGGGTTGTCTACCCCTCTTTTTGTTTGCCCACTTCGCCTCCCATACAATCCTCGGCAACCTCTCCTCTCCCATCCCGCACATGCGATAGTGCCATGTCAGCTTTCGCGCGTCTGCTCCCGACCGTAGGGACTGGATCCCCAATTCTGCCCTGACGGCTGCATTA
>CACKRE030000719.1:41028-59120 GCA_902602495.3 Ectocarpus sp. CCAP 1310/34
CAATCCTCACTCCACGCATCCATGCGTCACGCGTCTTTGGTAGCGCATACTATGGGGGCTATATTTGGGGTGGCGTGTTTTACAGCGCTTTGTCAACAGCGCCAACCCACTGAAGTCGAGATTGCGAGGGGAGGGGGGGGGGATCCGTTTAGCTATGTCCACAGCAATAATGTAAACTACACCGCCACACTTCCTTGAAAGAAAATCCACCACGCTACAGCACAAAGGCATCTCACATCCAAGGCGTAGTTGCTTGCTCCGAGTTGCTTGAGCGCGTGCCCCATTGGCTCAAAGAACTTGAGCATAGTCCCCAGAACCCCGCTGCTCCAGGTAGGGTGCTTCATCAGAACCTTGTCGTTGTTGCCCCTGGGTGACACTCTGCGGATATGCACAGCGAAAGGCAGACACACACGTCGGTTGTGAGAAGAGGAAGAGGCATGTGCGTCAGCGCAGGGGTTCATACGTGAATGTCGTTATGTCCGTGGATGGGGCAGGGGAAAGGCAAGAACTCCTCCTTGCCGCCTAACCTAAAANCAACCCTGTGTGGTTTGTTCACTTTGTTTGGTGTGTGTTGTGCACACGTGCGCCTAGAGTGTTCACACGGTCTAAGTAGCATTAAGAGGCAGACCTCCGCGGCACTTAAATACAGTGCGTGCGCTTCACACACCACCGCCTAACCCTTGCCCCTAAGCGCCTAATGTTAGCGCACCCTATCCCTATCAAGCGGAATGCCACATGTTCAGAAAATCAGCGGACCGATTTGGTCAATAATGGAACAGCGGAATAAACTCAAACAGCAGGCACACCTTGACCTTCACAACCTAACCCCTTACTGTTCTCCAATACGTAATCGGGGCCTCCTCACCCTCATGCTGTTCCTCCTCATGACCACGTAACCGGTGGAGCCGAAATGCGCTTGGAGCTGAGCCTCGATCGCTTCCCAAGTCGTCTTGCTGTCGGCTCCGTCGGCCACTTCGAACACGTGTCCTGCCTGATAATCCGCGACGGCTGTATGATAATGGTCATACCGGGGGATAAACAAACGATGGGCGGACGTGGTGGGCCAGGGTTTGTGCTTGCTCCAGGGGCCAGGAGTGGGGGAGATGACGAGTATCCGCTGCCTGTATTGCAGTCAATCAGACAAGCGTGGTGTGCAGGCACTTGTTTATATAACAGACACGTTACTTGCAGGGAAGCATATAATGCCGAGAGGTTTCGGAAAACGTATTGTTCGGCAGGAGACCATAGTACCATTTTGTACCATAGGAACCATATTGGTTGTTCTTCAATTGAGCAATTGAAGAACCGTCAAGGGGGTGCGGTGTGCACCGTACAATATGGGGCCTGCAGACAAAAAAATACGATTGTTTGTTCCACCCCCCACCACATCACAAGTGCCATACAAACAACGAAACAAAATGCACGTCCTTAGTCCTTAGTTCCTGCTCCTGCCCACACCTAAAGGATCCGAAGCTCCTGCCGCTTCCGGCATTTCCACGTCATCGCCGGCTGCGCGAACCCCTTCTGCGATGCTTCGCAAGCACGAGAGACACAGAGAGAGACACACAGCCGAAAGGGAAAAAATGGATTGTGGAGAGAGCGCACGAGCGGACGAGAGAGACGTCAACATTTTCCTAGAACGAGTGTACGAGGCAGAAGGACGAGGACCTCTGTACCGAACGCCGGCTCTCGGCCAGGGATACAGCAGTATCTACAACTACATACCTTTACCTCCGATTTGAACGCGCGAGAGGGGGGGGGTGGAATACCAACGGCTGTGTGCTCGTTTTTCTGCGTTTTTGTTTTGGTCTCACCGTTTGGACCTGGCTGCCCCCGACCAATGCTTGCCGCCAACCAAGCAAGTCCAGCAGAGTCCTCTAGCATTGGCCGGCCTTCTCGAGAGGAGGAGGAGGCGTCGTCATCCCGTGACTGCACGGGTTGACGAGCTTCCTCTTCCTGTTGCTATTGCTGCTCTTGACTCTCGCACCTCTCCTGCCTCAGCTGCTGCTGCAGCTGCTGCTGCTGCTCCCAGTGGTTCATCGCACCCCTGGGTGTTGTCTAGTGCGAGTGCTTCCTCGCCCAAGAGAAAGGGCTCGCCTTCTCGGAGGCAGGGTAGAGCCGTTTGGCCTTCTCGGATGCAGGGTAGGGCGGGAGTGGAGGGGAGTAGTGGGCCGAGCTGTGCCGGACCGCTTGCTCCAACGCCAACACGTTGTGCGCTCTCACACTCAATGCTGTCACCGCTGAGGACCGCATGGTCGTTGACGCCTGCACTCATCTCTTGGGCCCGTGTGGTGGCCTCGTGTGTGCCGGACTAGTGTGGGCAGGGTTGTGGCTGTACGGGTGCTGTGTTGTGATGTGGTGTTGAGGCCAAAATTCAAATGGCAGCTCACGGAGCCGCGGGAGCCGCTGGGTATACCGTGTTCTATCTCACGGAGCTCCCTGGGTGCATCTAAGATTTGCGCCTATATGGGTGCATCGAAAATTTTTGTTCTATATCTAAAACATTTCTGGCTCTATCGACGATCACCGACATGACTGCAACCCGCTCTATGCAGCGACGTACCCGACTTTATATTTACAAGTGCAGTAGACGGTCAACATTTCGGGAAAGCTTTGCAGTCGGCGAACTTACAACGACGTGTCGGAAATGCTAAATCGTCCTAGTCAGTTTTGTATGAATGTGTACATGTTTACCGACGGGCACCAGTGGTGCGGGAAGCGCCTCCAACAGCGAAAGTGTTTGGGGTATAGTTGGGATACGATGTGTAATGATTGTCGAGCACATCGGTTACATGTATAGAATAGGTGCGAGACGGTCACGTTAGCGATTCACACACGGCATGAACGTTTTGAAATGGAGCGAATGTATGGGATGCGTGCATATTATTGCCATCTCACGAGGCGGCGGATTTCCGCAGGACGTAAGGAGATTAATGATATGGGTTATCGGTGGTACGGATTTCGGTACGGATTTCGCGTCGCTGACGGAATTCGAGGATGCGTGCTAATTCGAGCCATCCATATCGCGACATCGATTATGTATATATTCGAGGATGCGTGCTTCTTCGAGCCATCCGTTTGTTCTTCGCATGAACTATCGCGATTTGGACGATGTGAGTATATGTGCCTCTTGGAATCATCCATTTGCCCTTCGCATGGATGTCGCGACACCGACGAGGATGCGTGCCTTTTTGAGCCATCCATATGTTTTCGTGTGACTTTCGCGACACCGACGACATACGTGCAGTCCTCGATCCGATGGAATATGACGCCATTTCGTGGGCCGTCCTCGATACGATGTGTTTCCGTTACAGGTTCTGAGTGCATTCCTGCGGGTGTTGCAAGTTACTCGAAACATCGATCGCAATCTTACGTGGGCCCATCTACGCGACGCGCTAGTGGGCGCCCGTCAAATCATGATAAATGTTCTTAGCCCGGACGCAAATTGGGAGATGCGTGCTCTAGAGCCATCCGTTCCCGTTCGCTTTGCGATATAGCAGCGACCGCCTCGAAGCCGAGTCTGTCCATTCAAGGAGGGTTCGATACGATAGTTTTGGAGAGCAAGTTCGTGGGCCGTCCTCGATACAATGTGTCTCGGGATGCGTGTTTCGAACCATCCGTGTTTCCGATTGGCGACGTCCTCGATACAACCTTGTTTCCGTCCTCGATACGATGGGTTTGCGATTGCTGTGGACGCCATTTCGTGGGCCGTCTTCAATACGATGTGTTCCGGGATGCGTGCTTTCGAGCCATCCGTTTGTTTTCGATTTACGATGTAGCAGCGACCCGTTTTGATGCCACGCCGTTAGCTGTCCTCGACGCGATCGCTGCTCGGGGGCAAAAGACGAACTCGAAATATATATGGCGAAGGGTTGGGATGCGTGCACATTCTGCCATCCCCGCAATGCGGATCTCCTGCGAAATTGACGGACATTAGGCGAAATTCTCGGTTTCTCAATTTACGAGTTGCGACATCGTGACCGCTGATGGCGATGAGTGCTGGTTATAGCCATCCCCAGCATCACGACACGAATATTTCTGGCGAGGCGTTGGGATGCGTGCAAGTTCTGCCATCCCCCGACATGACGGATGTCCTGCGACGTCGATGGATATGACTCTCTAAACATTTCTCGCGATGCGTTCGGATGCGTGCACGTTCTGTCATCCCCCGGCAATGACGGATGACTGCGAAATTGACGAATATTTCATTTGCTTACGGATCTGTGAGACGGGAACGGTTCATTTTACGATTGGCGCGACTATTACGAGTAGTTGGGATGTGTGCTGGTTGCAGCCATCCCCCGAAATGACGAATTTCCCGCGAATTGACGGCGATTCGGCAAAATATACGTTCGATGGGCGCCAACGTGGCTGCTCATGGGGGTATGCGCCGGTTATCGCCATCCCCAGCATGACGAATTTGGGTGGAAAGATTGCCTGCGACGCGTTGGGATGCGTGCACGTTCTGCTATCCCCTGGCAATGACGGATTGCCTGCGAAATTGGCGAATATTATGCGGGAGCCGTCGTGGCCGTTGGCGAGGATGAGTGCCGGTTATAGCCATCGCCAACATGACGGATTTAGTTTTTATTTTTTTTTATACGCAACGATTTATCGCGATGTGTTGGGATGCGTCCATCCTCCGGCGATGGATTTCCGGCGATACTGACTGATATCATGCGCAATATACGATTTATGTACGATGGGCGCCATCGTGGCCGCTGATGAGGATGAGTGCCGGGTATAACCATCCCCAGCATGACGGATTTTGTGCGAAAAGACTTCCCGCGATGCGTTGCGATGCATGCACGTTCTGCCGATTTCTGCGACAGTGAAGCGACTCATCGTAGCGAATAAATGTTTTCCTCACGGTTCGAACGCTTACGGCGACTACTAAGATGTGGGCACGTTCCAGCCGTCCCCGACATGACGACCGCTCGGGATGCATGCACGATTTCGGCCATTTCCTCGCAATGGCGATTCTCCGAAAAGGGCGCATGGTTTTCACATACAATAGGTTCATGCGTAAACACGGACGAGCATATTCGATACGACCCGTCCCCGTTCCAGGTCCTCGCGGCGTTTCTACGCATCATGCAAGTTACCCGTAACTCCGGCAACGTGCATACGTGGCGTGACCTGAAGGCGAGCTTGAAGGCGGCGGAAGATATCATGCAACCCGGGGCTGTAACCCGGGGCTGTAGGAGAAACGACCGTGAGACAACAGATTACCGCAGACACCATCTTGCGGGGTGATCGCCTCGCCAATAGGCTGACGCAGACTTTCCGGGCATCGGCCCCCGCGATTGTGTTGATCATGTATACTGACATTCTCCCCAACGCCCATGGGGTCAAGAATGAGCTGCTTTCGGCGGACTTGGCGCGCATCAAGAAGAGTACGGTCAAGTTGTCGGCGTTAGCAGCACCGTTGAAGGGAGTGGTCTCGGGAATACGTTTTATGGGTGTGACGCACGCCCTGCCGGGACCGGCCATGACTAAACCGTTTTCTCACGTAGCCATCGGCGGCGGGGCTTTTGGCCTCGGCAACCACCCTCTCGGGGTACCGCCGCAACACCGAACGATTGCGGCCGGATTGGGGGGCTACGCCGCGCGTCCCTCGACCACCTCGCCGGCAGCCGAGGTCGCAGATGTCCCAGAGTGCCGCCCAGGCCGTCACGATGGGAGCCAGGACAGGGCACTATACTCCGTGGCCGTCCGTCGGACCGGGGGGGGCCGGGAGGCGCGTAGCCGGGGCAGGGGTAGCCAGCATGCCGCCGTTAGACATGTCCCAAAACCACTACCGTATGTTGGTGCAGGTGCGCAACCAGCGCAATGCAGCCCTCCAGCAGCAGCAGTTAGCGAACGCGGGCGTTTCGTCGGGAGGGGGAAATGTGTAGCAAGTGCCCAGCTATCATCCAGCAGTAGCTGCGACCCATATCATTCGCACCTGACGTGTGCGTTTTGGATCTACCGCAGATGTAAAGAGGGCGGCCATCGAATGCACGTGTGTCCGAATCCGTGGTGGCCGCCGTGTATGGGTTCGGACGCTCGATCGGCTCGTTTGGATTTGGTATCGTTGTAGATGCGTTACGCGTGCGAGCCTTTGGGCGCTCACAGGATAGACTACCCCGTGGAGGGTACGGTGCGTGTCGATGGTTGCGCACCCGAGGCATCGATTTAACGGACGGAAGTCCAATCTACGATCGAGTTTGGTTCGCTTTCGTTGTTCATGCTATTGCAGAAAGATGGCGATGCGACCGCGGCCGGCCGGGGGAGGTCCCGTCTGACAAGTGCGTTTTCCCTTGGTAGCACCCCAAGTCAGTTCGCCTCACTGTTCTGTTTGCGGTTTGTTCACGAACGACCCGTGTCATGTACAGAAAATACCGTATGCATGCATTACTGCGATAGTCAGCCGGGAGTGTCGTTGTTTCTGCTCTCCTTGCGTCCGCCATGTCTCTCGGTGGGTCCGTCTGGTCACAGTGCATCGTAGCTACGCTCGCCTTAAGTGCTCTTACCCTCAATTTCAGTCATAGATTGTGCCCGTCTTGAAATCGAAGGGGCCCGTTGCCATCGCTACACTACAGTAGCCTATACTGTATGTGTATACTGATGTACCGTGTCGCTTAGGTATGCGCCGATGATGGCAAACGAACCTAGCGCGACGACACGCGCAAGTAAGAGTCACCTTTGCAGAGGTCCCCGATCTGTCCGAAGAGCTAAAAGGGTGGGTGGGGCCGCGTGCAAAGCCGAGCGTAGAAGACGTACTGTGGCCGACATAGAACGCGAACCGAGAGGAGCTCCCGTAAGAGATGCCGGCGAAAACGGCGAAGACTTCGTACATGGGGAATTGAATCATAACTGCGAGGTTTGGGACAAGGTTACCCTGTGAGACCATCCCGATCGATACCAACTCCTGTCATATCTACGAGACGGCGTTAGCGTCTTCGACTCTCTTACAGAAGAATACCGCGGGCGTTCAAGCCAGGAACCGTATCGCCCCGACGCCTTCCCGGGAGCAGTTTTTCCCAACCGCTCCCGACCAGCACGCGGCATGCGTGCCTCGAAGTGCAACAGCTGGCTAAGCGCGGCTGTATGGTTCGGTGGGCTGATGTTAAAGGTCCCAATTGCCCGGATAGGCCACAGCTTGTGCTGCCTATCTCGGTCGAGCCCTCCAAACCGCGTATGACCATCAACGGTATTACCCTCAACAATTAGTTCTTGTAGACTTACATGCGCCATTTACGATGGGCACGATTTCACGCGTAGCGGTGGTGGCTGAAGGAGGTGTTTTCTGTAGGCGAGTCAGGACGACCGCGCGGGCTTCCATAACCTCAGCCTGCAGCCAGTGAGTTGACCGCTTTTCGGCGTGCATTACGAGGGCGTCGATCGCGTGTGTAATACCCTCCCCTTCGGATGGAACGAGAGCCCGCTGTGTTATCATTGTCTGAGCGAAGCTACGGCTGCGTGTTTACGATCAAGACACTCACACTGGATAAAAGATTCGTGTCGAAGCTCAAGTGTGCCATGTCGGAGATATTGGGCAAGTCCGATCCCTGGGATGAGCGGGAGAAGCGAGGTGATGCAGCCGATAGTACGGTGGTGCGTGATTACCTCTCGTGGGTGCAAGTCGAACAGCACAGAGTGGGGGTTACCGCCAAACAAGCCTTGCCGTCAAACAAGCCAGACCGATGCTGGCTCCACTTCTCCTGCGTCTTATAAGGTACATGCGCAACACCCTGAACCAGCTGCACACGATACAAGAGCGTGTTGTTCGTAGTAGAGATATCGCGCTGTTTGTTACAGCCTTCCACACGATGCAACGAGGGTTCGATTTGGCATGCGCCTTAGCGGCGCAAGTTTTGAGCCTTCCCGACGGTTCAGGGATGATTTTCAACTTCCATTTTGGTGAGACTATGAGAATTTCCTCGCATGCGGTAGTCGTGCGGCGAGACCGTCAATGTCCCGAGCTTTGTCCCGTGCGCGCGATGCAGGAGTTTTTCATTGTTGCTAAGTCGGTGGGCTGAACGTGCGTGAAGGGTATTTGTTTTCCGAGGTCAACGCGGATGGTTCGAGGGGGTCGTCACAGTGGCCTGCCGCGCGTATGACAGCGACACTGCAAGCCCACATGCGAGCGAGTCGCCTTCAAGACGCCGATGGACATTATACTATGCATTCATTTAGATTGGGCGGAGCAGTGAGCCAGTCGCTAGCGGGGACTGCCGTAGAAACCTTCATGGACTTTGTGGGGTGGAAGACGGAAAGGGTGGCGCGGCGATATGTGGGGTCCACGATACAAGAGGAGGGTGTTTTCCCTAAGCGACGGCGAGTTCAGGGACAACACGAGCAGGAGAGGTTGTACATGGAGACTGTTGATCTTCTGTTGCAAGAAGGTTTCACGGATAGGATCTCGGCGTCTAGGTAACGGAGTACACTGACGATGCGTTGTTATTGGCTGATTTGAAGATACCATGTGGCTAATCACCATCGATGCAGAAGTTTGGGGATTAAATTCAGGCAACGACAAGGAAGGGTTAATTAAAGACATGAAGTATGGATGGATCCCATGCCGTAGCAGGAGGCCTCATTTCATCCCAAACTTCGTCGACAACTATTCCGCAGTATTATTTAGGAGCGTTATTCACGCAACGGAAAAGTCGTGTAATTTTCCACGGAACGGTCAAACGAAAACCCGAATTATTTTCGCTTGTTCTGTTCGTGGTGTCATCGCAAAAAGTACGTTCGGTTCCTTCCCTGAATACACGCTTTGCTCGGCGCACAACAGGTTGACTTGGTGTTGCTCACCATATAGTGCAGCGGTCCAAGTGCAGCACCCGACGCAGAGGACAGCACACTAGAAAAATCCTATCCACCCGGCCTGCTGTTTTTAGTTTTCAGCAACGAGAGGCGCAGGGCACAACAGCAGTGTCGCAACCCAGAGCACCCAAGCACCCAATTCCCACGAAGCAGCACGGCGCCGGGAGATGGTATGACATGGACAGCCGAACCGGGAATCTGCGCGTTGGGTGTCTTGGTGCTGCTGCTGTACTCGTCGTACTGTTTCCGTGTTTGCTATACATGTAAATAGAGTATGTTTGTCGGCCGTACTCCGCGTACTTATCGGGACTTGTTTGTGTAGTGTATTAACTTCAGACGGTGAGACAACGCCCGTACCCAGGACGCTGTCGTGCTCGGAAAGGAGGAGAGAGAGAGAGAGAGTAGAAGCACGGCTGCTGCACTCAACAAAGGGGGTCCCGGTGCTTCATCACCGTACCCCTACCTTAAAGGTTCTACACCATCTGCGTCACACTTGTACGTACGGGTAATGTATCCACCATGTCCGTAGACCCACGAACACCCTCCCTGGTTCTTCACGCGAGTGACTAACCATCAGTGGGGCAAAAAAAACACCCCGTATACATCAATAAAAAACCATAAGGTGGTGGAGGGGAAACCCGGCCCCCGGGCAAAACCCCTCCAAAGAAAACCCTATCCAACACAAAAACCATTGCTATCACGGCGGATGCACAACGGCCGCACTTATCAGAAAGGCCAAGGCGAAGACAAGATCGCAAGGAACTACGTTCCCCCGGACGATGGCCTCCCAACGCCCCCTACTGCTGCCATGGGTACACAGACCGCGACAGTAATGCGACTTTCCCGCATGGTAAACATGGCCCTTCCCAAGTGCTAAAAACTGCTAGCTACTCCGGCAAATTCATCAACTTGCGCCGGTGGTACTGCAGACTGCTCTTGCTAAGAGCCTTGGTAAGCATGTCGGCATGCTGCTCCGACGTCGACACAAACTTGATCGAGATGTCCCCCGACCTGAACAATCCACGAATGAAGTGGTACCTCACGTCGATGTGCTTGCTACGCGCTGAGCTGAGGGGGTTCTGCACCAAAGCCATAGCCCCCTGATTGTCCTCAAGGACCTGAATGCTGCTGCCACTGGTCTCTGGGGCAATAAACGAAAGCACTGCACGCACAAACAAAGCTTCCTTCACACCCTCCCCGGCAGCAATGTACTCTGCCTCCGTAGACGACAAAGATACGATAGCTTGCGTCTTGCTACCGTGGCTGATGACGGTCCCTCCAACCGTTGTTGCCAGCCCTGACACCGAACGCCTATCCTCAGCGTCGGCGTAGCTAGCGTCCACGTACACCGCCAGCCCCAACCCCGATCCCCGTTCGTAGGTGATCCCGAGGTCCCTCGTCTCTTTGAGGTAGGCGAGGATCTTCACGATCGCCTTCCAGTGCCTCTCGGCAGGGGCATGGGCATGGCGCGCTACCGCACGCACGGCGAACGAGATGTCCGGGCGCGAGAACGTCGACACCCACATCATGCTGCCGATGGCCTCCCTCACCGGCCATTCCCCTCCACTCTCGTCATCCCGCTTCGGTCCTATATCGACACCAGGGGAAGCAGGGATGGAGGAGGTCGACTGCACATCAAAGCGATTCACGATGCTGTCAATGTACGCGGTTTGGGAGATTCTAAGGGTCCCAGCCTCTAGGTCTCTCTCGACGGCACACCCGTCGAACCACACGCACTCTCCAAGGTCTTTGGTGGGGAATGCCTTGTTGAGGGAAGCAAGCAACTCCTTGCAATCATCATCAGACCCAGCCACCAAAATGTCATCCATATAAATCACGATAATCATCACCACGACACCGTCTTTCATCTTGGGGAAGACCCACGGGTCAGCCTTGCACTGCTCGAACCCGTTTTCTACAAGCGTATCGGCAGCGTGGTACCCCCACTGCCTGCTGCTCTGCTTCAAGCCGTAAATGGCACACCCGGCCTTCACAAGTTTGTGGGATTTTTCCCCGCACCCCGCGGGGAGCCTCAGAAACACATCCTCATCCAACTCAGCGTGTGTAAACGCCTGCTTGACATCCCAGTGGTTGAGTTTCAGCGATTTCTCGTTGGCTACCGCAAGCATCAGTTTAATGGATGCGGATGATGGGCAAGGGGAGGATGAGTGGAAGTAGTCCACGTTCGGGATTTGCGAAAACCCCCTAGCGACCAGACGCGCTTTGAACTTCTCAATTTTTCCGTCCTTGTTTGTCTTCCAAGTGAAGCGCCACTTCGAGCTCACGGGTCTACGCCCCTCTGGCGTACCGTCTACGAATGAAAACGTTCCCGTGCCCAAGTGCCCATCAAACTCTTCCCTCATGGCCTGTTCCCATCCCTCTCTGTACACAGACTTGGTAACGCCGGCTACGCTCATGGGGGGGGTTTCAACGTCACTCGGACGCTTGCCTATCGGGGATTCTGTACTCAGCTCGGTCGACGCCAGGGCCCTCGCGAAGGCGTCTGGAGAGTTGAGCACGAGGTCCTCCGCTCCCAGCAGGAAGTCCTCTGCCTCTTGGCGCGCGATGTTGGCCTCCTCCGCGCGCTCGCACAGCAGCGCTTGCACTGCCCTCGCCTTTAGCTCTTCCACCACGTCGACCACACACGCGATCATCCAGTGGGTGTGCTCCGTCGTGCTGTTGATGGGCAGGATGGGCAGCCCCGCCTCCGACGCATGGCGGGCGAGCAGGCCTTCGGCACTCGTTGGCGACGGCGACGACTCGTACCTCATGTTCCGGCGAGGGTTCTCCCTGAGTCGGCGGCTGGTGAGCTCCGCCGGCTCGCCAAAGCGGGCGAGCTTCCGTCCCTCGGGCCCGCGGAGCGCCGGGATGCCCGTGTCGCTGCCGCTGTAGCTGTCGCTGCCGCTGTCACTATCGCTGTCGCTGCCGCTGTCACTGCCGCTACCGCTGCTGTTGCTGCTGCTGCTGCTGCTGCTGCTGCCGCTGCTGCTGCTGCCGCCACCGCGGCTGCTGCTGCTGCGACGGTCGTCCTCGCCGCCGCCCACATCGGCCATCCCGGTCGACGTGGTAGATGGGGCGACGCTCGCGCCCTCCCTGCTCGAGGGGGCGCCATCGCCAGCGTCGCCCGCGCCCGACTCCTGGGGCGCGGCCGGCGGCGCCGCCGGCGCATCACGCGCGGGCGGCTCCGCGGGCCCCGGGTTTGCCGTCGTGTCAAGGTGGAAACCTCCATCCTCAGGTTCTCCCTCCGCCCTCCCTCCACCGTGGCATGACGCACCCTCCCCGCCCTCGTGCTCCCCAGTCGTGAGCTCCTCGTCCTCCTCTGCAATGGGAGGCAGCGGCTGGGGGTGCGCGGTCGGGGCGGCGGGCACAGATTGCCAGGTGAAGTTGCGAGTTGTGATCGCTTGGCGTTTTTCGTTCAGGATGCGCACGCAATCACGGTTTGTGTTGATTCCAGGGCCGAGGTAAAAACACTTTTTTGCTTTCGGCTCTGACTTGTGCGTGCGCTTGACCTTGTATACGGCGGGTTTGAGGAACGGGTACGTCGCCTCTGGGGGAGGTGGGTGCCCGTGCCACATTTCTTGTCCGGGTTGGATGTTCGGGTTGGATGTGGTGGAGGTGCAGTTAAGGGCGTTGCATGCCCAAGCTGTAGCTTCGGCCCAAAGGGAGGGGTAGCTCGGCGCTTCGGGGTAAAGAATCGGCGCTTGTATGCGCGCGGCTAGTGCTGCATCCTTGATCAGTCCCAGTGCTCTCTCAGCTACACCGTTGTATTCTGGGCTGTATGCGGGGGTGAACTCCTGCTTGATGCAGTACTTGCGGCACAGCTTTCCGAACTCTCCCTCGAAAAACTCTCCTCCGTTGTCAGACCGCACGACCATGACCTCGGATGGGGCTCCGTCTGCCCGGTTTTCCGCTAGGTATCTCTCGAATGCTTCTGCAGCGTCTGACTTGTTTTTCAAGAAGTAGACGCGGTTCCACCTCGTGCAGTCATCCCTTACAATGAGCGTGTACCACTTCCCCCCCAAGCTCTGCACCCTTGCGCTCCCACTCAAATCCACAAAAACTCTCTGCAGCTTTTAAACTGCTCGGGTGGACGTCCTGTTGGGGATGGGCTTGGGTAGCCCCTTTGCCGTCGAGCACCCCATGCACTCCCGGAGCTGGCCCACCAGCGTCACCCCTTGCTGCTTCGCCGTGTTCTTCAGCAGCACCTCGTGGGAGTGGCCGTGCGCGCAGTGGAAGTCGTTGATGTCAACGGGGGTGCGGTTCGCTTTCGCGTTACCAGGAGCAATTATGGCACAGGCTAGTTCCCTGCCTGAGTCTATGCGGAGACCAGTCTGAACGAACAGGTCCCCCCATCGAGGGAAGTACATCGACTCCCCCCCACCAACGAACACCTCCAACTCACGCTCGTCTGCGGCTAAGCGGCCCTTGGTTTGCTTCAAAAGGGCTGTGAGGGACACGAGGTTGTAATTCAGCTCCGGCACATGAGCGACCCGTTTCAACAGCAGGTCTGTGGTCCCAACGCGAGAACCGATGGTCACCCTCACGTCGCCGTAGCCTACTATGGCGAAGGCTTGCTTCCCTGCGGCGACACTCAAACGTCGATCGCACTCATGGTAGTTTTCGAACGCGTTAGCGCTCGGGAACATGTGGTTGGTTGCGCCGGTATCGGCCACAAACCTTTCCTGCCTGGCCTGCTCTACACCCCCTCGATCAACGACTCTGTTCCACTCGCCTGTGAAGTCACGGACCACTAGCGCCTCCTCTGCCACGTCCAGTGCGGTGGCGTCCAAGACCGGCAGCTCCACCGCGAGCACCGCCTGCTCGGACGAGCACTTGCTCTTGTCGTGTCCGTAGCCCAGGCATTTCTCGCATCGCAGGGGCTCGGGCTTGGTACAGGCAGCCGACTGGTGACCCTTCTCTCCGCACCGGAAGCAGCGACCATGCGTGCTACCTGCACCGCCGCCGCCTCCGCCGCTGTTGCCACCACCACCGCCCTTGCGACCACCCCCTTTCCCCTTCTGGCTGCCACCGCCGCCGCCGCCCTTGCTGTGGCCGCCGCTGCTGCGGCCGGGCGCTCCGCCCCTGTTGCCACCGTCGCTCGCGAGGAAAGCATGCTCCGCCTTCCGCTGGCCCTTCGTGGCCCTCCTCCCCTCCGGGAGGCTCGCGTGCACGGTACTGACGACCCTGATTATCTCGCCCCGGTCCAGAGTTGTAGCCGTCTCCAACAAGAATTTGGCTTGTTGGTACTCGGGTGGAAGGGCATCGACAAAGTGTGCGAGAACAAAGGGTGTGTCAGCGTTGAGCCCTTTTTCCCGCAGTCGTGAGTACAGCAGCTCGAGCGTGTATAGATGCTCGACAGGGTTGCTGTTGCTGTGTGCGGGGATCGTGAATCGAAACATCTTCTTCATGAGGGCTTGTTTCGAGCCCTGCGACTCCGGGTTGTGTACTTTGTCGAGTTCCGCAAGAATTTCCTTTGCGGTCTCGCATTTGTTCACGATTGCCTTGTCGGCTTCTCGGACGATGGCTGTAGTCACAAAGTGGAACGCCTGGAGGCCCCTCTGAACCTCATCACTTGTGTAGCCCAAGCTATACAGCTCCGAGCTAGGCCTGTTTGGGTCACCGACGGGTGCGTGCTTCTCGGCATTGCCGATAAACTGCCCGTCCAAGCCTACGGTTTTCGCGGCTTGAATAAGGGCCTTTCTCCACGAGTCGTACCCGTGGCCGCGACTCTCCCCTTCGAGACGCGGTGCATTGACCGTAACACGTTTTTGGCTACTACTGCTGTACCCATCGAAAAATGCTCCGGCCCCTCGAATTGCGGTTTGCTCACCTTGGGGGCTTAACCCCCTCGCTTCCCCGCGGTCCGGTCCTACGCCCGGGCTCATTCCGGCTGGCCCCACAGGATTCGCTCCCGATCTACTTGCCCAGCCAGTCGTCACTCTCGCTGGAACCCCAGGACTCGCTCCCGGTATGTTGTCCCAGCTGCTTTCCCGCGGGTGATTTCGCCCATCACGGGCCGTTTCCCGGGAAAATGCCCCGCCGCCCCCAGGCGGCAGAGCCTCTCTCTGGCTTGGGACGGCAGCACCGCTGCCCCTACTGGCATCGCCCGCCACGGCGTCACCAGGCTCCTTCCTCTTCAACTCCATCACTACGCTCATCAGCTGCTATAACTGGCCCTCCAGCCTCGCAATCGCCGGATTTTCGGCGTGTTGCTGTTGCGTGGCCGAGGTCTCTTCCCCCAGCCCTCCGACGGAACCGCTGTTCGACGCAGACATCACCCGATCGATGCGGCTATCCCTCGAGGGACAATCAACTCTAGAGTGTTTGTCGGCCGTACTCCGCGTACTTATCGGGACTTGTTTGTGTAGTGTATTAACTTCAGACGGTGAGACAACGCCCGTACCCAGGACGCTGTCGTGCTCGGAATGGAGGAGGAGAGAGAGAGAGAGAGAGAGAGAGAGTAGCAGCACGGCTGCTGCACTCAACAAAGGGGGTCCCGGTGCTTCATCACCGTACCCCTACCTTAAAGGTTCTACACCATCTGCGTCACACTTGTACGTACGGGTAATGTATCCACCATGTCCGTAGACCCACGAACAGAGTAAAATGTTTTTTTAGAACACCTAAGCCGCTCCCACGCCAACAGCTCGTTCTCGGGTGTGAGAACGAATTTGAAGCGTTTGAAAGCATCCATCGGTAGCTTATGTCATAGGCTACCTCGAAAAAAAACAAAGAAAAGGGTCCTATAATAGAACACCCGACACACCGAGTTTCCCTAAATCTTCCGTCTACAACTTCCGAACATCACATACAGATATATATACAAGATGGCTACCAAACTGCCTTGTTGAGCCTGTTACCCTCAGGGGAGTTGTCGTTGTATGCTGTCTGGGAAACCGTAGACATACAGGTAGCCTTTCGCTCACGCGATGGATTCATTGCTAATCTTATTTCTATAGATGGAGATGGATTTGTTGTGTGATATTACGAAAATAAAAAAAAATAAAAACACCCAAACGTTGATGGGTTATGGCTGTTGCAGTGTACCTGAAGTTTTACCGTAAAACGGAGGATAACACCCCGGCGCCAATTAAGGGACACTTTGCATTAGTAGTGATTTCTCACGTTCTACTGTATTTCAAAACTTGTCCTTTGGCACGCACCGTGCGTGGTGATGGTAATACCAAGCCGTTGGGAAAGAAAGAAAAAAAACGCCAATATACGGGGACAAAAACGAGGAATCCCCCTGTTTTTTGGGCCTGTTGTTTTCGCCGAATTAGGCCCACTTTGGGCTTCGTGCAGAGAGGTTGGGAGCGTTTTCTTTCTCGTTCTCCGTTCAGTGTCGTGACAAGCAACCCTAGAACAGACGTTATGCAAAGTTTTGGTGCCATCGGAGTTGGGTTCGTCTCTGTATGATCTCCAAACGCTATTTTTGGTCTCTTTCTCGCTCGAAATCGAGCTAGGAAGAGAATAAAAAGCGAAAAAAAAAGTAGGAACAAAAAGATTGATGGAACACAGGACCAAACTCTGCACCACAGAGAATCGTGCACGCCTCTACACCACTGGACTACATCATAAAGTCTGTCTTATATTGATTATAGGGCTTAGCGGCAGCCGCCACGTGGGCAGAAAAATGGCAAATGTCCAAGGGTGTGTTTGGTAAGGTACATACCGGTCGCCCGGCCCGGTGGTCTAGTGAGTAGTCTCGCAGCCTGCTGAGGGCCAGGTCATGGGTTCGAGTCCCGGCACAGTGGTTTTTTTTCTCACTAAATATGTCCTGGTCTAGGACGAAAGCGATGCGTTGCAATTCTCGTTGTTGTTAGTAAACCATAATCGACTTCGTAAGTCGCGAGGGAAGGGATTGCTGTATGTACCCTTCTCGCGATAAAAATATCTCAGGCAGGAACCGAAGGAGGGGGTCTAACCCCCCCCCTCCTGCGTGACCCCGGTTGAGTCATCTAGCTAGTGGAAGTGGAGGATAGGGGCTACAGGGGCAGACGACAGAGTCCAATGATGGGAAAATATATATATATATATCGAGGCGTACCAGCGGTATTATACCTCCTGTATACCGGTACCGAGATGTTCGGTAAGTTCGGTATGGACTTGCAACCTTACTTACCCAAGTTTTCGGTACGTTCGGTACGGACTTGAGTACCTTACCAAAAATACCGGTCGGTGCGTTCGGCATGGACTTCAATACTTTACCGAAGTTTTCGGTATAAACGGTAGAATTACCGACATGTTCGGTACAGTACCGGTACGGACTTGAGTACCTTACCGAAAAAACCGGTACGTTCGGGATGGACTTCAATACCTTACCGAAAATACTGGTAGGTTCGGTAAGATGTAAATACCGGTACCGGTGCGATACCGGTACCGAGCGTACCGGTATCGGGCATATCGGGAAGTTAGGCATGACATTCACCCGATGATGATACCGCCACACACACGCACAGCACCAGCAGACCAGCAGCACAGCAGTGCACCGGCGTACCCTACTCAATCGGTACAGCGTACAGCTGGTGGTGCGCACCAGCACCAGCCGCCCTCATGAGCAACACACCATCCCCCCCCAGCAACAACAACGATGACCCCGCAGCTGGCGACCAAAGCTCATCATCGCCAGCGCCGGCGCCAGCACCTGCCGAGGCAGAGGTTGTTGTGGATGGTGGAGGAGGCAGCAGTGTGCCAGTGATACGGCCTGCTCCTGCCTACAACACGACGGACGACACAGAGTACGTAGTGCCGGCGGACACATTGCAAGCTGTCGACGAGTTTGTGGTGCCGCAGGGGTATCGGAGAGAAAGGGTGCGTGAGTCCACTTTCATGTACTCGCTCGGTGTGTACGTTGAGCCGACAGACTCGAAGAACAACGCCTGCAAGTTCTTCTGGTTGGCGAGCCCGCATTGCCGTTCGAAGAAAACCATGGTGCCCCGCAAAGGCCGCGACCGCGCCAACGTCAACAAGCACATTATGCGCATGGAGGACAACCGCCTCCCCAAGCGCATGCTGCTGGGAGAGATGGCGGGGGGTGCCGGATACCGGGGCGGGCAGGAGAGCGACTGGGTGTATCGCCTAGGAGAGGACCTCGTGGCGTTTGGCATGAAAGAGGAGAAGGAGGGGGGGAGATGGAAAGAGAGCGCCAAGGACCAGGAGGCGTGGTACGACAAGATCGAGGACGGGGCGGCATGGTTCATGAGGAAATGGCACAGACAGGAGGCGGAAGCATCCGCGAAGCGCCAGCGCCAGCGCGCGGAGGAAGCAGAGACGGAGAG
>CACKRE030000720.1:0-11205 GCA_902602495.3 Ectocarpus sp. CCAP 1310/34
CATCCAGCACATGTATCCAACAGCAATGTTCGCAGACTCACGAACAACCTCCTGAGCATTTTGTGTTTTTCAACATGTTTATGCTGAGGGTGTGTCACGGTAGCATGAACGGGCGCTAGAAAATACTGAGATTCATTCCATCTTGTGATGGTTTGAGGGGGGCTAGGGTATACCTTCGGGTGTACCTGAATCAGTGAACGGCCCCCCTCTAGGGCGCCTTCCCTCACCTGCTTAATCGATACAGCCGATTCTAACGAAGCAACTTTGACCACACGGCTACAAGAGCAACTAATCTGTGAGTCAATGAATTGAATAGTCCCACCTTGATTAGCCCCTCCTTGCTACTGTAGTCTCACCTTGATAGTCCCCCCTTTAGCAGTCATCTAGGCTAGGCCCGCCTTGATTGGACACCCTTTGCTAGCCCCCTCTTGACTCAAGTATTAAGATGTCATGAACATAACCATGAAATTAACGAAACTAATTGGACCCTAGAGCCAGTCGCTGTTACGCTAAAGCATGAGTAAACCACCTGGGTCGTTAGTGTTAACACCACTGTTACAACATTCAAATCTCGATACGCATATTGAGAGAGGGGAGGCTCTGTGTTGGCATTGCCCCCTGTCTCAAATCTCAATGTCCATACTGGGAGGGGAGAGACTGTGTTGATACTTTCCCCCATCCACCTGCTGCCTGAATATGAAGTCTCGATGCGTCATGACACAAGCCCCCTCAATATGCGTCTTCACGCAGCCCCCTGTCGATCGACTCTCTACTGTTGGCGTCTCGAACGTGACAGGTGAAACATGGGGAGCCCGAAAACCGAGAGGCGCAAGTGCGAAAAGAACGTCGGCGAAAGCGGGGCCGGGTCAAGAAGGTGCCCGCTGATGCGACTGACGAGGTTTGGTCGTGGAGGAACACGAACGTGTTTCACACAATGCGCAACACAGGGGAGGGGGATTGTGCCCTTTTGGCGGTTCTTCTTCACTCCTTGATGGATTCGCGCGCAGCTCAGGCGGTGTTGTCGCTGGAAGGCGCGCCCCCGGAGTCCACGACGGCGATATCGAACTTGGTATTGCTCTGTCGGCAGCGCGTAGTGGAGTACGCAGCTAGCACGGGCCAGACGAAAAAAGAAATAACCGAGCTGGTCCAGTCGGCTGCGAACATGGGCAGCCAGCGCGACTGGGAGTTCATCACCATGCTGGCAGGATTTTTCCTGCATGAGCACGCCGTTCTTATCATCGGGAAACTTCTCGGACTGCCAGACCTTCAGATCATCCACGAAGATATCGCGAAGATCCAGCTCTACGACGCCACAGAGCCATCCGTGCTGTGCTCGAGGCCCCTGTACTCCAGGCCAGATCTTTATTATCGTCGAGTGCGTTGTGACTGTTCAATATGCAATTAGTTTTTTTCGTGTGCCGACTTTGTTCATCGTCAATGGTCAGAACACTCACTCCCACTTTCTCACAGCCCTCACCAGGCAAGCATAACGGAGCCAGCGGCTGGCCTTGCGGTGAAGTCATCTCGGTGGCGCAGTACGTCATGGAGATTTTCGAGGCGAACTTTGAGGCGCTCGTGGCCGGTGCCGCCGGAGATACGGACGGTGAGACGGACGGCGAGACGGACGGTGAGGCCGGCAGCGATACCGGGCTCGAGCCGCCCCCTGATGCAGTGCCCGAGGCTACCGATGCCGAGGAGACGGACGGTGAGACGGACAGTGACGAACCGCCTCCCGAGACGGTTTCCGATGCAAAAAATTTGGCTCCAGTTTGGGACGTACATGGCAGAGGGCGTGCGCTGTGAAGCCGGTGACGGGGGCCATCCTCAAGGTGTATTTGTCTGTACGAAACCATTGCAGCGGAGAGTTTGTTGTGGGGCACCGGTTGGTAGATACTACTTTTCAATCGTAAACTTTAGACTAGTTCCCTTGGCAGGCTTCCAGTGTTGCCTGCTGTACTACTACTTGTGTTGTCGTTTCTTTACCGGGATATGTTTTGACGTCCACTTATACATGTCGGCGTTGGGTTGTCGCCGGTATCTGAGACTTAGTTGACAGCCACGTTAGCCATAGAGGCAAGAGTTTACAAGAGTTGCAGATAGCATAGCAAGAGGTCTTTCGCATCTACGAAACGACTGTCTGACACATTTATTTTTCTGGCTGCGTGCGATTTTCCTTTCGCGCAACAGCGTTTCACACACGCCATACCGATGCTGTCGCAATACACCGATGGTTTCTCAACGCGCAGGTATTGCGGAGACCGCGAACGCCATCGAATCCAATAGTGCGATGGTGGTGTCTCAATTCACAGGTATTGCGGAGACCGCGAACGCCATCGAAATCCAATTGTGCGAATAAGACGCTCCCTCCACGCGAGGAAGCCACGCATACGTACTAGACTAGAGTTTTTTTTGTTCGCTGTCGTCGTTTCACACCACGCTGACCTCGACATACACATGTCTACGCCCTCCTATGGGTGTGACCACAACATGTGCCAATGCTTTTTGCCAATGCTCTTTGTAGAATGCACCACCGCTTCTTTCACCTATGCGTGCCTTGCCAGCACCATTTGTCGAAATTACCCCAGCGAACTCAACAACATGCGGAGACACGACGCCCGGCAAACCACGCACAATCCTCGACGGTCTGCTCGATCTGGAACCAACCAGCAATCAAAAAACATCACGGCATGTACATGCATATCGGCGCAATTCTTCCAAATTCTAGTGAGTGAGATATCGTCCAGCACACACCCCATCCCTCACGTCCCATGAGCAGCCTATCGCACACCATCAAATATCACGACAGGAGTGCGTCCGCAATGGCCGCTGGCACGGGTTCATCCCCCACCCACACCGCGGGGCACGCCTCCGTGAAGCAGTCGCTCCTCGTGATCTGCACGCCGCGACCCCTTGCA
The DNA here is from genome assembly GCA_902602495.3 of Ectocarpus sp. CCAP 1310/34. NCBI lineage: Eukaryota > Phaeophyceae > Ectocarpales > Ectocarpaceae > Ectocarpus > Ectocarpus sp. CCAP 1310/34. The sequence goes on from CACKRE030000720.1 coordinate 2,916, forward strand.
TTCATCTGAATGCTCGTGTCGAACGAAGCCTGCACGTTGTGGGCAGGAAAAACGTGGATGTCGGGTTGTCGGTTACATAGTGTACTCCAGGTCTTCGGGGAAAAATCGAGAGGTAACGAACGATAGCATCAATAGCCTGTGAGAGACGGACGCGTACACGCAATGTGGACGTTCCTCCTTTCGGACTACATGGAGGATATTTTCGGTCTCTCGACAACGGCGTTACTCCTTCTGCCTTGAACAGAGAAAACTTTGAAGACTTGTTGACTATTAATACGACGGACTCTCCCCGTCCCATGGTACGGGAGATACCACCCTATCTCTCGGCATGACCCGGGGTATCGACGTGTTGGGCACCACCATATGTATGTGTTTCGACAGCACTGCTGGAGCATTCTATTAGGGTTGGGGGTAGACTCGCCGACGTCGCTTATCCCTCTCTCCTTTTCACTTCGTGTGGTCATGACTTCGCTCTCGCAGCTGCGTTGATCCATGTCATACCGCATTTCGTCATTGAAGTTCGAAAGTGACTACATTTACCTACAGCAGACAAATGAAGCACTGCTCACCGCACACATGTGTATCGCCGTCCTTTCGCGACCAAGTATCTTGCTACCTACAGCCTGCTCGTCGTACACAAATAAATGTATGCTTCCTCTTGTAGCAAGATACGGAGATTGCTACTGTACATGGAAAAAGGGACGTAAGCATATAGACTAGACTACATGTCTACATGGTCTATGGAGCGCACGAAGACACGAACAACATGCACGAGACTATTCCGATGTCGTACGGAATCCTCACATGAATGACATGCTCCTGCCGTGCAGACGTGTTGTGTTGAGCCAGCCAGCCAGCTACAGGCAACATACACTTGGGGTTCACACTTTCGCGACTCACTTGATTCCGTAAACGCTTCGTTGTGACCGCCCCTCCCGAGCTCCTCTCGGCTGCCTTGGCAAAGTCGACCGCCCCGATGCAGCGAGAGTGATGGTACCCGCAGAAACTGGGGTGCTGCTGCGCAACGTTCTGCCTTNAGCGCACGAAGACACGAACAACATGCACGAGACTATTCCGATGTCGTACGGAATCCTCACATGAATGACATGCTCCTGCCGTGCAGACGTGTTGTGTTGAGCCAGCCAGCCAGCTACAGGCAACATACACTTGGGGTTCACACTTTCGCGACTCACTTGATTCCGTAAACGCTTCGTTGTGACCGCCCCTCCCGAGCTCCTCTCGGCTGCCTTGGCAAAGTCGACCGCCCCGATGCAGCGAGAGTGATGGTACCCGCAGAAACTGGGGTGCTGCTGCGCAACGTTCTGCCTTTCCGCAAGGTTGTTGATCTCGGGTAGGGGCTGCGGCCCTGTTGCCCCGTGTTGACAGTAGCGCTATCCTACCGCCCGGTGCTGCAGCAGCCGTGGCAGCGGGAAGTTGCGCTGACGTCGAGTTCGCGATGACCAGCAGCTCATCCCAGACAACACGTGGAGCCGTTTCTGGGTGCCATTGGTTTCCTATGTCCTGCCAAAACTGAGCAACTTCCTCTGGGTCCATGATGATGGTGGTGATCGGGTTACTTCTGCTGCTGCTGTTGTGCCTCAGGCAGAGGTAGGAGCGGCAAGGAGACTATCGTCCCCGCCCACTTTTCGCTCACAATGGCAAGGGACTACAGCTCCGATGACAGCTCCGATCGTCCCGTTCTATCTGTAGCATAGAAATTGTCTGTATATTTTCACAGAATGTGGCGTCCTGCAGCAGCGGAGGTTGTTCGTGGGTCTACGGACATGGTTTGGATACATTAGCCATACGTACAAGAGAGAGGTATCTGTCCTGATTAAAAGAGAGATATAACCACGTCTGGAAGAATATATGCGCCCTCCGGAGAGTACACCCTGGCACGCCGGCCGTAATAATTTTAATTCTTGAACGTGTCAACGCGGGACTGTGTCACTTCCCTCGCAGCAGCGAACACCAGCGAACACCATCCAAAAATGTAACGGCCGTGTCCATCAGTAGACGGCTGGACCATCGGTAGACTGCTGGGGCTGTATCCTCTAGGCCAAACACACCTTTAAGTCCTACGCATGTATCTACGGACCAACTTATACAACCCTGGCAGGGTCGACACCCTGACAGGGTTCCTGCCCGTAGACCTTTTGGGGACCGATTACCTTGGCAGGGTGTCACAGCGTCCGTACAGGGTCTATTGGCCTGCAAGGTCCGCACAGGGTGAACCAAATGGCTACAGGTGCGTACCTCCACAAGGTCGCACATATCCCAGGGTGGCACAAACTATGGAACCCTGACAGGGTGGCCAACCAATGTACTTCCGCAAGGTCGCACATATCCCAGGGCGTCTGAAACCATGGAACCCTGACAGGGTGGGGCGAACCACTGTACACCCACAAGGTCGCATATATCCCAGGGTGTCACAAACCATGGAACCCTGACAGGGTGTGGCGAACCACATTNGGGACCGATTACCTTGGCAGGGTGTCACAGCGTCCGTACAGGGTCTATTGGCCTGCAAGGTCCGCACAGGGTGAACCAAATGGCTACAGGTGCGTACCTCCACAAGGTCGCACATATCCCAGGGTGGCACAAACTATGGAACCCTGACAGGGTGGCCAACCAATGTACTTCCGCAAGGTCGCACATATCCCAGGGCGTCTGAAACCATGGAACCCTGACAGGGTGGGGCGAACCACTGTACACCCACAAGGTCGCATATATCCCAGGGTGTCACAAACCATGGAACCCTGACAGGGTGTGGCGAACCACATTACACCCACAAGGTCGCACATATCCCAGGGTGCCACACACCATGGAACCCTGACAGCGTGGCGAACCACATACTTCCGCAAGGTCGCACATATCCCAGGGTTCCACACACCATGGAACCCTGACAGGGTGGGGCGAATCACTGTACACCCACAAGGTCGCACATATCCCAGGGTGCCACACACCATGGAACCCTGACAGCGTGGCGAACCACATACTTCCACAAGGTCGCACATATCCCAGGGTGCCACACACCATGGAACCCTGACAGCGTGGCGAACCACATACTTCCACAAGGTCGCACATATCCCAGGGTGCCACACACCATGGAACCCTGACAGCGTGGCGAACCACATACTTCCACAAGGTCGCACATATCCCAGGGTGCCACACACCATGGAACCCTGACAGCGTGGCGAACCACATACTTCCACAAGGTCGCACATATCCCAGGGTGCCACACACCATGGAACCCTGATAGTGTGGCGAACTACATACTTCCGCAAGGTAGCACGTATCCCAGGGTGCCACACACCGGTCGCCCCGGTGGTCTAGTGGGTATCCTCGTAGCTTGCTAAGGGCGAGGTCATGGGTTCGAGTCCCGACAGAGTGAGTTTTTTCTCGCTTAAAAAATCCTGGTCTCCGTTGGAAGCGACGCGCTGCAAAGCTCGTTGTTGGTAAACTTGATCGACTTGATAAGTCGCGAGGGAAGGGATTGCTGTACCCTTCTCGCGATAAAAACATCTCAGGCAGGAACCGCAGGAGGGGGTCCAACCCCCCCCTCCTATGTGACCCCGGTTGGGTCATCTAGCTGGTAGAAGTGGAGGATAGGGGCCAGAGGGGCAGACGACAGAATCCAATGATGGGAGATAAACAAATAAGAAAAAACCCATGGAAACCGTGTGTGTGGCGAACTACATACTTTCGCAAGGTCGCGCATATCCCAGGGTGTCACAAACCATGGAACCCTGACAGGTAAATGCCTAAGAACCGTGCCAATGTTTTTATGGGAAAACCCTGGGATATGTCCGGCCTTGTGGAAGTAAATGGGCGAACACCCTGTGGGAGAGCAAAGTGGCCACCGGTGTAGCGGCGTATGCTATAGGCAGAGTCGGCTGCGGGTAAGACATCCAAGGGATTCCACCTAAAAAACGCACGAAAGTAACGTGTTTGGAGAAGCGCGTTTCAGGAAGTGACGGTTGAAAAATCGTGTTTCGCTGTCTCCCCGCTAGTGCCGGTTGGAACCCCCTCCCCGTGCGCTTGATATTTTTTCGGACATCGGTACCCCCTCTCTTTTTTTATATTTCCGCAATCACGAAACACGTGGCGGCGTGATTTGGCGTGATGTTGGCATGCACGTTAATGTCCTGAAGCAAATGGCGCGCCTACAGCGTGGTAACATTCGGCATGAGAGGGATGGCCAAATCATGCAGATGATTTCATGGCGGCTCTGCTGTGTGCAGTGGCTGGAGAGGAGGCGCTTTTCCTCGTCCTGGCGGTAGTGGCAATGCGGCAACTCCGATACGTTCCCAACTCAAACCACGCTCCCATATCGAACCACGCCGCCGGGTGAATTGTGGTAACCCTGACTTCCAAGCACTTGACCGCTGGTGAGACTGATGGCTCGATTTCTCCCTCAAGAGGCGGGGATGCAGACGAAGTCCGCCGTAGGAGAGGCGGCTACCACGGTCACTGGTGCGTGTGAAAAGCTGTCCCAACCACGCCCCCCACGCACGCACGCCCCCAGCAAGTCCTTTTAAACACAAACGTTCACCGGAAATGACCCCAACGCGTGCCGGTTCCACACCAGTTGCCTCAGGGATTGATAGCTGTGCTCTCGGAGTACGTATCGTGCGGTAAAGTGGATGTGTGCGTGTGCGCGCATGAAGTTTGTTTCTTTCAAACGCGGAAAAAAAAAACTCACCAAACGGAAAAAAAAACAGACGATCTATGCTGCAGAAATTCGCACGAAAAGGCGCGGCGGAACCTCGAAGCACGGTTGTTTGGCGAACCACGTTTTTTTCGTGCGTTTTTACTCGAGGTGGAATCTGTCTATGTATATCAGCGGGTCTTGCAGGGATTTTGTCATGAGGCAACTGCTTATGCAATGATGGCTAGACAACGGCGTGTAACAGCCAACAATTGTAGCGGTGAGGCAACGGACAATCACATCGGCGTGTGTGTGTGTACCGCAGTGACAAACACCAAACAGATCTACCGACAGTTAGGGGTGCCAATCGGGGCGATTTTGGCGGCAAAAAAGTGACCGGTCTATTCGAGGATTTTGAGAAAAAAAGGGGGGGCACGCGGACTTTTTGGTTCTCAAGTCAGCTCTTGAATCATACCGATCAAAGTATACTTTATCCTCCGTACTTTGTATAAGTAGCTCTGCGTCCAGGTAGCGACGTGGCTCTTCATACGTTGCACACATCTGGACACAAGTCCAATAGAGGACACTGCAAGCTCGGTTTATGCTTAAGTTTATAGGGCGGATGAACAACCCAGAAAAACCTACAAATTTCAGCTGTATGGCCAATGCCCGAGGCCGCCTCTGACTTTCTTGAGAAAGCGAGCTTGCAGTGCACCACCTTGGGAGTTAGACCACACAACACAAAAGACCGAACTGGAATCGCTCAAGTCAACAGCGAGATCTACACGTCTGAAAATGGTCTTCCAAGCGGGTCTCCTGCAGCGCCTGTCAGGGAAGCACAGCAGCAAAAAAACCGTAACCAAAAAAACAAGAGGCGCGTTTTTGGTGGCGGCAGCAGGCGAGCCGCGAAGAACCTCAGGAAAAACCAAGCCAAGTACGAACAGGCGTCGGGGCAGTCTGTGTACGCCGCCTGCGCAGCGTCAAACACACGGCGTGCGGTCGAAAGGGGCGGTGTTGCCGCCGCACAGAAAGCGCTGACAGAAAAGGAGCATGAGTTGGTCGAAAGTAAACAGCGCGAGGCGGCAAGCACCGCTGAGTGCAGCATGGCTCAGGAGCTCGCGCGCGAGAGCACCGAGGCGCTAAAGGAGGAGAAGGCTAAGAGAGCAGAGGCAGAGCGGTCGCAGCAAGAGGCAGAGCGGAGGAAGCAAGAGGCTGAACGAGACAAGGCGAAGGCGGAGGCGGTGGGCGTAGATGATGGGTGCTTCCTCGCTGCTGCTGTTTTTTTCGCCAGCAGCAGGAGGAGCACTGCTTCCTCCAGCAGGAGGAGTCCGCGCGGTCCCACCGCCCGGCGGCTGTTCGAGTGAGCCACCAGGCATGTTTGCTAGGTTGCGGACGGCGCTAGGGTGCCGCTAGGGTGCCGTGTGCAACCTCCACGGCACGGCGGAACGCGTTCACACACGCTTCGCGCTCGCGGGGCGTCAGGTGTTTTTTGGTTCTGGCGGGGTTCTTCGGAACGTTCGATGTGATTTTTTTGGCTCGAGCGATTTTCCATCTGGAAGATCCAGGACACTTTTCGAAATTTTTTCCTATAGGAAATTTGACCGATTGGCACCCCTAACAGTTGCAGCGTAGCGGCGTATGCTATAGGCAGAGTCTGCTGCGGGCAAGACATCAGCAGCGTGTCTTGCAGGGATTTCGTCACTAGGCAACTGCTTGTGCAGTGATGGCTAGACTATACAACGGCGAGCAACAGCGAACGACTGTAACAGCGAGGCAACTGACAATCACATCGGCGCGTGTGTACAGCGTGACAAACATCAAACAAATATACGAGCAAACCATCAGCGTGTCCTGCAGGGGTTTCGTCATGAGGCAACTAACTGCTGGTGAAATGATAGCTATACAATCGCGTGTAACAGCCAACAAATGTAACGGTGAGGCAACTGACAATCACCTCGGCGTGTGTACCACAGTGACAAAGAACAAACAATTCTACCGACAGTGCGAGCATAGCTGCGTATGCTATAGGCAGAGTCTGCTGCGGGCAAGACATCAACGTGTCTCGCAGGGATTTCGTCATGAGCCGCCCGCATAGCGGCGTATGCTATAGGCAGAGTCGGCTGCGGGCAAGCCAAAAGCCTGTCTTGCTGGGATTTCGTCATGAGGCAACTGCTTGTGCAATGATGGCTAGACAACGGGGTGAAACAGCCAACAATTGTAGCGGTGGTGCAATGGGCAATCACATCGGCGTGTGTGTACCGCAGTGACAAACACCAAACAGATCTACCGACAGTGAGTGCCAGCGTAGCGGCGTATGCTATAGGCAGAGTCTGCTGCGGGGACAAAATCAGCGTATCGTGCAGGGATTTCGTCAGGAGGCAACTAACGGCTGGTGCAATGATAGCTATACAACCGCGAGTAACAGCCAACAATTGTAGCGGTGGGGCAGCTGACAATCACATCGGCGTGTGTGTACAGCAGTGACAAACACCAAACAATTCTACCGACGGTCGCAAGCAAAGCGGCGTATGCTATAGGAAGAGTCTGATGCGGGCAAAACATCAGCCTGTCTTGCAGAGATTTCGTTCTGAGGCAATACCTAGGCAACGGCGTGTAGCCGACAACCGTGAGCAAGAACTGGGCACCAGAATGTAACGCTAACAACGGAGCGGTGAGGCACAACAACAACCTCATCGGTGTGTTTGGGAGTACATCAGTTACCAACACCAAGAACGCCGTCACAAAATGTGGCGTTCTGGAGCAGCGGAGGTGGCGGTCCTGTTGTAGCTCGTAGACTTTGTAGTCGACCACTGTGCACAGAGGTTACGCTGCTGTCACCGCGGTGGTGCTGTCGCTCGTAGACTTTGTGGTCTATCACAGAGGTTACACTGCTATGAGATCGGGAGGCCCGAGCGAGCTTCGGAAAGAGAAATGTAGATAGATGTTCTTATGAACTGACTCTCTGGCCAGGCTTTGATGCGTGCTAGATGAGAGTGAGCAGAAGGGGCGAAGGCGTGCTTGTGTCTCAGCTCAACAACAAAAACAAAAAACAAGTAGCAAACACAGCAGGTTCCGAGGGTCTCCGGGGTATGGGCCCGAGTACCGGAATTTCGGGGTTCGGAACAATAAAACAACTACAGTCTCGCCTGCCAAATTATCCCCGCTACAACTCTGTGGTCATGTTCTCTGCAATGTACCCTCGCTTCTTTCTGTATCATGTCCACGGAAGGCTAGTTGCCGCAGTCGCACTTATGGTAAACTGTGTCTGACTACGTTGTAACAGTTTTCCTCGACACGACCCCTCGATTAGGCAAGTAGCCGATGTTCCAATAGGAACACAAAAGAAAAGGTTCACTTTGCTGCCAATTTTTGCGACCCCTCAATTCTCAATTCATATCAAAGAATATCGACCTCCACATGAGTGAATCCATCCTGTGAGCAATACACGCGTTCAAAATATTCAACAATGCCATGCGATCTTGTGCTTAATACCTTCGAGCACTTGTAGTCCTTGACGAGTTGCATGATGGTGGCGAATCGCTGCTTCGGGAGATGTTTCGTGGCGATGGCCGCCAACATCGTGGCACTAGGTTGGTGGTGAAGTGTGATCCGGTGCCCCTTCGTGAGTTCGCTAAGGAA
>CACKRE030000720.1:15155-25387 GCA_902602495.3 Ectocarpus sp. CCAP 1310/34
CGCGGAAAACCATCATCTTGATGTCCTTGTAGTCCTCGGAGAAACCTTGCACACAGAAGTCCTTGAAGCGGCGATCGGAGATGGTTTCCCCCCATTCTCCCTAGTTGAGAGCGGAGGCGGTGTTTCTTGTTGAAAAAATCATCCGGGTTCTCTCCTGGCTCCATGACCCTCCTTTCTAGGTCGTCCAGTTTAGCCCTGATCACTTCATCTGTCACTCGATTGTAGTTGGCCTTCAGTTCCGCGAATGCTGCCTGCCCGTCGCCGCTAAGGCCGGTGTCGTCTTCGTGCTTGTGTACGGTTAGTGCAGCCGGCAGTTCGACGAGGCAGAATAGGATTGCGTAGAGGTCTTCGTTTGCTCTCTCGTATGCGGCGAAGGTGGTGTCCGAGGGATCAGGCCTGCGCATTCCCTTGAGAAGTGGCATGATGTCCCTCCGAGTAACGCCGACGACTACACCCAATTTCTTCATCCAGTCGTTGAAGTCCTCTGGTTTCGTTCCATCGAACTTGGGGAGTCCTCTGATGACGTTGGCCAGGTTTGTGGATCCATCACTCCAGATGCTGCCTCCGCCTCCAGTTCCCGATGTTGCTTCCATTTCTGGTTTTATCCTGATGATCTCGTCTTGAATATTTTTGCTGGTGCATTAGTCTACTCAGCTATCTGTCTCTGAGATTCTTCCAAGCCCGCTCCTTGTATTGATATTTAGGACTCCGGTTGCCGATTTGTGGCCCCGCTTCTGAGACTTTTTTCTCACTTAGAGAATCGGTGAAAATAACTCCGGTTGTAGGCCAATTGGCGACCCCGCTCGTGATACCCTTTCCTCACATAGAGAATTGCGGAATAGAATTACGGTTCCCGGTCGACTTTCGCTGTTGATACAGTCTTCCCTCCTGTCTCTGCCGCAGAAGTACTTGCTCGATGTCTAAATCGAGGCTTCCCGCGCAACACTTTGCTGTTTGATTACCACAGAGGTACCCACTACTTGCTGCTGCTGCAGCAGTGGAAACGTGTATAATGAACTCTCAGCCCCTTGGTGTAGATGACCAAGTAGTGCGCTCACTTTCGTTTCCGCTGACCGTTGATGATCTCCCAAGTCTCCGAATCCAGATTTCCGCTCGAGGTTCACAGACGGATGTTGTCGTACAAAGTAGGATGTCTTGACCTCCGTCGTGATGTCCGCAGCTCCTAGTGTTCGCGTAAAGCGAGGCTCATAACCTCACAAAATGTGGCGTTCAGCAGCAGCGGAGGTGGCGGTGCTGCTGTAGCTCGTAGACTTTGTAGCCGACCACAGAGGTTACACTGCTGTCACCGCGGTGCTGCTGTAGCTCGTAGACNCGTACAAAGTAGGATGTCTTGACCTCCGTCGTGATGTCCGCAGCTCCTAGTGTTCGCGTAAAGCGAGGCTCATAACCTCACAAAATGTGGCGTTCAGCAGCAGCGGAGGTGGCGGTGCTGCTGTAGCTCGTAGACTTTGTAGCCGACCACAGAGGTTACACTGCTGTCACCGCGGTGCTGCTGTAGCTCGTAGACTTTGTGGTCTATCACAGAGGTTACACTGCTGTGAGATCGGTAGGCCCGAGCGAGCTTCGGAAAGAGAAATGTAGATAGATGTTCTTATGAACTGACTCCCTGGCCAGGCTTTGATGCGTGCTAAATGAGAGTGAGCACAAGGGGCGAAGGCGCGCTTGTGTCTCAGCTCAACAACAAAAACAAAAAACAAGCAGCAAACACAGCAGGTTCCGAGGGTCTCCGGGGTATGGGCCCGAGTACCGGAATTTCGGGGTTCGGAACAACAAAACAACTACAGTCTCGCCTGCCAAATTATCCCAGCTACAACTCTGTGGTCATGTTCTCTGCAAAGTACCATCTCTTCTTTCTGTATCATGTCCACGGAAGGCTAGTTGCCGCAGTCGCACTTATGGTAAACTGTGTCTGACTACGTTGTAACAGTTTTCCTCGACACGCCGGACTGAGGTATGTTTGAGTAAGTACACTCATACTCGGTTGGTGAGTACCGCTGAGTACTGTGCGTTTACGCACTTAACGAATCGCTTGAGTAGGGATGAGTGTTTTCGAAACGAAATACTCACATGCTCAAGAAAAAGTCGAGTATTTGTGAAATACTTGACTACTCAAGGATTTTGTCAAGTGAGTAATGATACTCGAGTAGCTGAGTACACATGATGCGTAGATTTTGAGGTACTTACACTCCTGAGTATCGATCGATATGAGTAGACTATCCGAGTACGGAGGAGTATTGTTGGAATTCTTACTCAAAGGCTTCAGTATTTGTTGAGTATTTTGGAAAAAACAGTAAATTACTTTACTAAACACACCCTGGCGGAGAATCCACACCAATTTGTAGTCAGAGCACCCTTTTCGAATGCAATATCTAGAGGGATGCGAGAAGACCCAACAAATGTACGTTAATAAATAGCGGCACCACACACATAAATAGCAGCCAGCAGACGACTCATCCCGCGTATGTGAGTGTGCAGCGGGCGTCATGTGAAATAACCACACCGCCTTATCAGCCAGAAGGCATAACGGTAGTCACGGACAACAACAAGCGGAGTGTGTGTGCCGCAGCTACCACCATAGAGGGCGGAACTATGAACGGGCTATGTACATAGACTACGTATGTATGCGGTATTCAATCATTCATGATGTTTCAAGCAGTCCACACCGTGTGTGGCACAGCGGCGCACGCTTGTGTAAGAAGAAGCGGTGTGTGTGTAGGAGCGTGCAATTGCAACCAGCGTGGTTGAGTGTTGTATTATGTGTGGAGCAACGTGCAAGCGCAACCAGTCAATGTGCAGCAGCGTGCAAGTGCAACCAGGCGGTCGCACGAATTTTTGACTTTGTCTAAATAACTTCCACGATGTGAGGACTGGGCGACAGCGGCAGGGGCCTTCATCAATTGAGTGGCAACTAACAACGTGAATCACGACACGCCATGAGACCGTACATACGTATGTATGCATGCAGAATTCATAGACTAGACTAGACTAGACTATATGTACATGTAGATGCATCCATGGCAAGGAGGACTGCGAAACATCTTCCGACGTGCATACGGTACACATGCACCCCCGACATCGCAGTGTAAACAATCAGCAGTATGGTACGACCAGACCTTCGTCGTTGTTTTCTAAAGAGAAGCGTGTGTAGCTCGTACTCAAAAGGCACGAGAGGGCGTGAAGATTCGCACAATCTACAGCAGTACATACATGTGACCTTTTTTTTTTCTTTTTCTCAAACATTCGACAGTTTCGGACCCCAAAAAAAGCGGAAATGAGGGCGTATATTTTGAGTGAAGCCATCGTTCTGAGGATCGTTCCTGACAGTCTTGCCAGAACCAGAAACAAGGACATAATATTTCGATTCAAGAGCCTAGCGCGGCTCGTTTTGTGGAAATTTTGCCAACTTTCTTTTCGATTTAAGCAACTTTCTTCGAAACAACGCATCCACACCAGCCACCACCACCACACCAGACCCACACGCACACACAGCAGTCTGCTACGAACATGTCCACCCGCCATAAGAGAAGGGCAGCGTCCAGCGCAAAGGTCCTGGATCTGGCGCGCGACGAGGTCGCCAAGAGGGAGGCGGCACGCGCAGCCGGACGGGTGCGCTTTGCGGCTCTAGGCCAGCAGCACGCCCGCGACCTCGAGGCAGCGGGAGGAGAAGTGCAAGCGGCCGGGGGAGACGGCGACGATGTCCAAGTCGTGGCAGCGCCAGCAGCAAAGCAGGCTAGGGTTAGGAAGAGCACGAAGTGGCCTCCTACTTTCGACTTGGCGCTGGCAAGGGCGGGTGAGTGGTATATGTACTTGCTGCCTCCGTACTGGTGCGATTTCCTGTGCTGGAGTTAATTGTTTCCTTTGCTGGGGTTGAGGGAGCGGCTCATGCGCGCGCACACATGCACGCTGTTTTTGAACTGTAGACTATAGGGACAGCCACTCCGAACCAGATTGTTGATCCTCGGCAACGAGTGTGCAACGAGTGCGCAACATAAACGCAAGATTCATTACAATAGCAGCGGAGTATGGTAGGAGCGCAAAGCTATATTCGGCGTTCGTACGGGATACAAGTCTTGCTTGGCGAAGAAGATGAGACTTTCTTGCACTGGTTCCGACGTTACAAAAATACACGTCATATTTGGCATCGTGTTGAAAATTTATACCAGCTACGAGTTTTATGGGCGTACGAAGCCGCTGCATCTCCCAGTAGATACAGTCTTGCAAAGAATGTAACATGTCGCCTTTAGATGGAACTAGCACGAAAAAGGTGCGCACACAATTGTAAGCGCAAAGGAGTCCTCGACTAGTATTTTCTCGCATCACAGCGGCACATAGACGGACTATTATGATGGGCGCGGATCCGCTGCCGCGTCCCACAGGAGAAGCAGTCTACCCGTGGCAGATCATGTTGTGTTTGTGGTACTTGGATATGAGTCCGATCTGTGCATCCTCTGTGGGGGATACGCGTCTGGGAACGTTGGGTGTGATGGGTATGCATGCGGTTGGGGTCCAAGTGCGGTCCCCCCGGGTGATCACACGGCCGTGTGCTCCCGGCACGTGTCTGAGGGGCTTGCGTGTTGGTGACCAGCTTGCCTGAGGGGCTTGCGTGACGGATATATATGATACATGGTCCTTGTTCATCTGCTGTTCCTGGGATAACATAGTACCCAGTCTCAAAACCACAGACCGCTGAGGGCGGCAATGCACACAAACACGATATCGATGTTTGGAGCCTAGCTTGGCCAGGTGTTAGTTCGGCGATGACGGATAGAGAAAGAGAGTTGTTAGAAGAACGAGCGAGGAATGCCGAGAGAGCAGCCGAGGAAGCGGCAGCCAAGATGGCGGAAATGCAGAGGAGAATAGATGAAGTAGGGGAGAGGAGTTCAGCGGAGAAAGCCGCGAGAAGGAGAGTGGGTGATGCCGGGTATGCGGCGGGTAACATGAGGATAAGTGGCGCTGGCTATGCGCCTGGGTACCATAGCAGGGATGGAGCTGCCGGAGGGGCGGCTACTTTTGGAGCCGGGGGGAGGGTTAGTTTTTTCGATGATCGGGAGCAGCAGCAGCGTGACCGCGATTGCGTGCGAAAGGACCGGAAGCCACCGGTGTACGACGGCATCTTCGCACTGTTCAAGTCGCTGTTCGAGCTCTTCCTTGCCCGCGAAGATCTATCGCACACACTCGCCAAGCCGGCGAGTCCAGACCAACGCATCTGGCTCCTCAACGGGCTGCCAAGGAGCGAAAACGTCCGCTTGCACTGTGAGCGTCGCGTGCCCGATCATGAGTATGCGTTTGAGTACTTGATGCGCGCCAGGAAGGGGGCAAACTTTCAGGGTAAAATCCTTGCCGTTAGGACTGACTGTGTCTGGGGCGTGGGAGGCTGTACAAGAGTTCTGCCTGCCGATGAGTGACTCCGAGCAAGAGGCACTGAAGCTGTCTCTCGCGAACATGAACATGCAGCTTGGAGAGGACCCAAAGGAGTACTTTGCTAGGTTCGACAGAGTGTCGTCTACTCTCCGCGCCGTCAACGGCGATGTGATCACGGATAGAGAAGTCCTCGCGATGCGTCGAAGGAACCTCTCCGCCGACTACGAACAGGTCCACATTCTCTTCATGGCCAACAGCTCGCTCACGCGCAAGGCCTTGGAGAATCTTGTGCGTAGCCTGCACGCCGAGAGAGACCTCGGGAATATTGCGCGGCGACGGCAGCGCCGACCGGTGACCCACACGCTCTTCATGTCGGCGGTGGAAATTATCCGCCGGGACTGTTGGGGAGTTATTTCTCGTCAACAGCAGCATGGTCTACAGCAGTCCTGCGGAGGTGTTCCCGTACAGCAACCGTTCCAGCAGCAGTGGAGGTACGGCGTGTTTGGCAGAGGGTGTTATTTTCAGCAGCAGCAGCAACAACCGTGCGTGCAGCAGAGGTTCTTGCCACAGGCATCGGTGCAGCAGCAGCCCATGCTACAGCAGCAGCCTCGTCAACAGCAGCAACCTCTACGGTCTTGCAACGGCGTTTCAGCAGCAGCGGAGGAACGGCGAGTTTGGCGGCCGGTCTGTGTGTCGGCAGCAGCAGCAACAGCCAGGCGTGGTGTACGGCGGTGACTCTCAGCAAAAGCCGCGGCAACAGCAGCTAGCGGACGGCTTCACCGGGGGTGCAGGTGGACAGGTGCGTGGTGGGGTGTTCGTTGGTGAGAAGGGGTGGGGGGGCTGCTGCCGGTTCGTCTGCGGCATATTTGCCCGTAAGTGCCCCCGCCAACGTAGCTTCTCTCAACGTAAACACACACTCCGCCACTCGCTCTCCCCAGCGGCCCGCGACATCACGTGTAGCACCTGCAGTAGTGCGGCAACGCGATGAGCTGAATCTCGTGGAGGGCGGATACAGCAGTAGACGTGTAGCGGAGGAACACATGCTTGGATCGGATCACGTTGTTGTAGTTTCGCCGTCCGCGGAATCACAACAACCCAAGCATTCGTCGGAAGAGGCAGTAGTAGCAGCGGCGTCCCCGGTCACCGCGTTGGCAATGGGTATACAGACGGCCGCAGCGGCGGCGGCGGCGGCGGCAGCATCGGCAGGAGCGGCGGCGGCACGGACGGGTTCGGCCAGAGCGCCGTCACCGACAGCAGCATCGGCGGGAGCGGAGGTGGTGCGGACGGCTTCGGCCAGAGCACCGTCCCCGACAGCAGCATCGGCGGTGGCGGCATCGGTGACGGGGGGAACCGCAGCAGCAGCAGCAGCAGCGGCGGCGTCCCCGGTCGCCGCGTTGGCGTTGGGTGTCCAGACGGCCGCAGCGGCGGCGGAAGCGACATTGATGATGGGGGTAACGGCAACGGCGACAGCAGCAGCGGCGTCCCCGGTCGCCTCATCGGCGTCGGGTGTCCAGACGGCCGCAGGGGCGGCGGCGGCGGCACCGGTGACGGAGGTATGTGACGAAGAGTTGGAGGAAGCGGTTGGTGCGACAACCATGCCATTGCCAGTCCTCGAGGAGCTTGATAGCCAATGTGCTGGGGGGGACGTGAGTAACAGCAGCATCAGCAGCAGCAGTAGCAGCAGCTGCAGCAGCGAGGACAGCGGCGGCGATGGGAGCGGGGACGAGGGGTTGGGTGAAACCTGAAGTGGAGCCCCGACGCACCCCTTCGACCCCGGTACGACATCTTCGCGTGGCGCGAGGAGACGGGAGGCGGTACCAGGGGTGGCGTACCCCTTCGATAGGGGCAGGAACGGGAGTGGCAGCTCCGGCGGCGGCAACGGCGGCAACGGCGGCAGCCGCAGCAGCGACAGGAGTGGCGGTTACGGCCAGAGCTCCGTCGGCGACACCGGCGGCAGCAGGAGCAGCGACGGAAGTGGTGGCTTCGGCCAGAGCTCCGACGGCAGCAGCAGACGGCAGCGGTGGCTTCGGCCAGAGCCTCGTCGGCGGCAGCAGCGACAACGGCGGCGGTGGTAGAGGCGGCAGCAGCGACGTCACCGGCAGCCCTGTTGGCGCTGGAACTAATGACGGTCGTGGCGGCGAGGAACGGCGACGGCGGCGATGGCAGCGGCGGCAGCAGCGGTGGCGCCCTTTGAGTCGACCGGGAACGGGGAGGACACGGTGACAGCGACGACCTCACCTTGTTACAGCCAAGTGGGAGAACATGTGAAACGTTTACGACTTTGTTTGGTTTTGTGAGCAGGCATGTATGTTTTTGCTTCGCCATTTGGCTTCGCATCTATTTTTGTTTGTTCTGTTTTTCCCTTGCTAGCGCACCGTGCACTTTGATGCAGCAAACACATGTATGCCACGGCGTGTGCGTTTTTTTTTTTTTCCTTTTGTACTTGGTTTCATGATAGTAATTGTACGCTGCGACAAGATAATCATTGCCACAATCTGTGGAATAGGAAGCAGCACGTGGGTATGTTTTTTCCTTGTTTCTTGGTATATTTTCAGTCGCGTTTAGCCTTGCCGCTGAATGCTTCATACTATTTCCGTACTCTTTGGAGGGAGAACGTTCAGTCGAGTTTTTTTTTTTTTCCACGAACTGGACACTTTGTACTAAGAATGTTGCAATACTTTGGATTTTATGTGAGGTCCTGAGTTAAGTGGTCGCTCTCTGCGGTGTGTTTCTGGCCACGCGCACGAAATGGGATGATAGCGCGTTGTTTGACATGGACGAAGGCATACCGATCAGGGAGCAGGGGGGCTTTCGGGGTTCCACTTGAGGAGACAGTTTGTATCCGGTACGACTTTTTCTGGAGTTTGATGCCTTCGTGTTTTCATGTTTCTGGTTTGTATCGCATATTTCGCTGCTCTTGCATCGAAAATCATGGGGGGGGATGTCAGGTATGACCGTGATTCTAGAGGGCATGAGCTGCAATCGAATTGGTTTGTTTTTCTGGTCGCACCTACTTGTGTGTTAGGTGAACGGCAAAGCAAGGGGGGTGTTGGCATCAAAATATTAGCTCGGGGTGAATTGTGGGAGCTGATAGCAGGGGGGCTGTTTGCGTGGATGCTTGCTTACGTTTTCTATCGTTTCTTGGACAACAGCGACGGTACCGATTAGCGGGTGCGCGCTGTTTAGGATCTGGTCCTTGGACATTTTGTTGGAGGAAGGATTTGACATGTATTGACGATCAATGGTTGGGGCCGTTGCGCTTTCCAAAATTCTCGTTCTGATTGGTCAAGAAGTTGAGTTATTATATTATTTGCGGAGTTGGTGCCGCCAACTCTTTTGAAGTTGTTTTTTCCAGAAAAATCCGTTTTCGTTTCGACGCCTTTCTGACGCGGCACAAATATTTGGTGGGTACCTCATTGAGAATGATTATTTTATGTCAACGGTTTGAGATTATTTCCCGAGGCGAATGCGTTGGATTCGTGAATAAACTGATGGAGACGCTTTGTGTTGAATGCGTAGCCAGTTTTGTTATTGAATAAGTTTTCTCAAGGGGTGTTTTTCTGTGTTGGTTACTTGCGCGTAAAGGGTTGCAAGATCGCACATCGTATCAAGTAGGGGGGCTGTTTGTGGTACTTGGATATGAGTCCGATCTGTGCATCCTCTGTGGGGAATACGCGTATGGGAAGTTTGGGTGTGATGGGTACGATGTGGTTGGGGTCCAAGTGCGGTCCCCCGGGTGATCACACGGCGGTGTGCTCCCGGCACTTGCCTGAGGGGCTTGCGTGTTGGTGACCAGCTTGCCTGAGGGGCTTGCGTGACCGGATATATATGATACATGGTCCTTGTTCATCTGCTGTTCCTGGGATAACATAGTACCCAGTCTCAACACCACAGACCGCTTGACGGCGGCAGTGCACACAAACATGTTGCATCATGTTAAATGGGGTTACACGCAGTGTTAGTTATCCGGCATCCCGCTGTAGCCGCAATAGATGCAGTCTACCCGAAAGAACGTCGCAACAACTACT
Source organism: Ectocarpus sp. CCAP 1310/34 (assembly GCA_902602495.3). Taxonomy (NCBI): domain Eukaryota; class Phaeophyceae; order Ectocarpales; family Ectocarpaceae; genus Ectocarpus; species Ectocarpus sp. CCAP 1310/34. Next base: position 24,566 of record CACKRE030000720.1, read on the forward strand.
GCGAAGCACCGCGGACCCTGTGCAGTTGACACTCTGCGCAATAGCCGTTTCGTGCGCTGCAACACGGCCGGTGTTCACGGACTCGTTTAGTGGCGAGACCTATGCTCCCTCCTCTTCTCAAAACGCGCATGTATCTGGTGTAAAAAATGGAGTTGAAGCAAGTCCCCACTACGACATTCAAAGGCGCTCCCACCCTTGTCCTCTACAGGTCTGCAGAACGAAATGTGGAAAGTGAATGGGAGCGGGCGTTCGGTCGTCGAAAGGTGGGACGCCTGCTGGAAGACCCTCAACCAGGAGCCCTTGGTCAGGATCTTCAAGGACAAGAAATCCAAAAATTGCAAGGCGCGCTACGACAAGATCGTTGACGACCAGAGCAAGAGCGATGGTAAAGGCCAGCGGGACTCCGGAGCCGGCACTGCTGAGAGCGGTTCGGAGGACGAGGGAGAGAAGAATACCAAGATCCAACTGGTGAGGGGTCTAGAGCCATTACGCTATCTCTACCTTTTGTCACGGGCGCAAGCCCGCGTGTACACGACCATGGCACAGTCTAAACAAGACGGGCACGAATGTCTGCACATGGAGAATCCACAGAATATCGTGAAACACCTGCGCTGTCCCGACCGAAGGAAATGCCTGCCGTCGTCGCCAACGTTACAATTGCAGATGAGAGGGGTACGCACAGCGATAGCTGTTAGTCCAACTTTCATGCGCAGCATGACAAAAGGAAGACAGAAGTAGATAAGGAGTGCTACACGCCAGGCGACGCAAAACGTGCAGAGAGTTAGCTTGCTGAGACGGTCCTTCACCCACAAAATCAAAACA
>CACKRE030000720.1:33265-49467 GCA_902602495.3 Ectocarpus sp. CCAP 1310/34
TTGGGACGCAGGTAATTGCGGCTAGCGTCAGCAGCGCAAGAGCCGGAGGACGAGTGCGATGAGGATAGCTGTTGGTTGGGCCATGGCGACGAAGGTGGCAACAGCAGCGACGGCAGCGGTGACGGCGGCATCGGGGCGTTGTCCGCCGGTGCAAGGCATCCCGGCGCCCATCCGACCGTGAGCAATGGCATCTACGTCGTGCGGGACGATGGGGGGTAATGCCAGGAAGGGAGGATCGATCGTGGCAGAAGTGTGCGGCATGAAGTGAGAGACTTGGTGATCGGGATCTCCAGAGGAGGAAGTAAGAGACTTCGTGATCGGGAGCTCCAGTGGGGGATGACCGATGGTTGCAACGACGCAGCTCTGGATCTACGCGCGGTTCAGGCACGTTTGTGAGAATTATTGTGTTTGGGTTATTTCTAGGTTGGGTTTTGTTTTTTTTGTCGAAAACCATGAGTTTGAGAACTGTGTCGACCTAGACTTAGAGTTGCGATGCGCATGGTTGGTTACATCGTGATTTTCATATGTTGGGCATTGAGTTTGGATAATCTAAGAATTCAGCACCACAGCAAACCATGCCGATGAGATCCGTCCTGCTGCCCCATCTTCAACGGTTTGGATTTGTGGAATGGCATCCGCACCGGCGGGAGCAACGGCGGCTTCGGTCAGAGCAGCGGCGGCACGAGTAACTCCGCACGGAGCGACAACGGTAGTGGCTGCGACGGAAACGGCGGCGGTGGGAACAGCAGCAGCAGCGGCATCCTCGGTGGCCGGGATGGTGCCCGGCATCGAGACGGTAGCAGCGGCGGCGTTGGCAACGGCGGCGGTGGGAACAGCAGCAGCAGCGGCATCCTCGGTGGCCGGGATGGTGCCCGGCATCGAGACGGTAGCAGCGGCGGCGTTGGCAACGGCGGCGGTGGGAACAGCAGCAGCAGCGGCATCCTCGGTGGCCGGGATGGTGCCCGGCATCGAGACGGTAGCAGCGGCGGCGTTGGCAACGGCGGCGGTGGGGACAGCAGTAGCAGCGGCGTCCCCGGTTGCCGCGTTGGCGCCGGGCAGTCAAGTTACGTGCGCCGACAGCGGCGGCCTGATCTGCAGCAGCGGTGGAGACGACGGCATCTACGGTTTCCAGAGGGGCGCGTCGTACCCTTTTGACCCGGGAGGATTATTTGCGCAGGAGGTGCGTGAAGAGGGAGATCACAACAGCGGTGGTAAGGAGGACCGAGTCAGTGGTGGCTGCAGCAGCAGCAGCAGCGGCGACGGCGGAGATGGCGCGGCCTAGCATGGAGCGTCAACGCATCCCTTTGACAGAGGGAAGCGGTCCCGGTGGAGGAGAGCGACCAGGGGGGCCGTGCTGGGAGTGTACCTCTCGTTCGATCGAGGTAGAGATGAATGGGCACATGCCGGGGGGTGATGCTTCGCACCAAGCGGCACCACCGGGAGCAGCAGCGGCGGCGGCGGCACGGACGCTGTGGTCAGAGCCCCGTCGCCGACAGCACCATCATCGGGAGCGGCGGCGGTGCGGACGGCTTCGGCCGAGCCCCTTGGCCGACAACACCATGATCAGGAGCGGCGACAGCAGGACGCGCCGCGACATGAGTGGTGGCCTCGGCCAGAGCTCCGGGGGCGGTGGCAGCGGCGACGGCGGTGACGGTGGTAGCGGCCGCAGCAGCAGCAGCAGCGGTGGCGCCGGCGGCGCCGGCTTCCGCAGCAGCGACGGCGGGAGCGGCGCCAACGGCAACGGCAACAGTTTGAGCGGGGATGAGAGGGCGCGAGAGCGGGGGAAGAGTTTACCCTTGTCTGTTTCCCCCCCGCCCACCCCTCCCGTGCCTCCCACAGCGCCACACCTGCAGCGAGCCCCGGCGACGTACGCGCAAGCTTATGCGGGGCGGGCGCGGCGCAATTTGGGGAAAAGCAGCGAAGCGGAAGACGGATAAAACAGGGTTTTCGCCTGATTAAGAGCGGAGTATACGATTGAGAGCGGGAGCCAAAAAAATAGTAATTTCGGGTCCAGACGCCTCTTGCCATTCCTTGGGAAGTAGGGGGCGGGNAGAGCGGGGGAAGAGTTTACCCTTGTCTGTTTCCCCCCCGCCCACCCCTCCCGTGCCTCCCACAGCGCCACACCTGCAGCGAGCCCCGGCGACGTACGCGCAAGCTAATGCGGGGCGGGCGCGGCGCAATTTGGGGAAAAGCAGCGAAGCGGAAGACGGATAAAACAGGGTTTTCGCCTGATTAAGAGCGGAGTATACGATTGAGAGCGGGAGCCAAAAAAATAGTAATTTCGGGTCCAGACGCCTCTTGCCATTCCTTGGGAAGTAGGGGGCGGGCTCTTCCAAGAAGCGGCGCAAATTGAAGGTCTCATCAGCAGCGTCACGAGCATATGCGTGTCATCGCGATCGGATGCTGCAGCTAGGAGCTAGACAAGTTGCTAGATTTCCCCAGATTGGCTATTCCTGCCTCAAACTGTTTCAGGGCGATTTGATCGCGGGCGGTGAGCTCTGCTGTAGATTCTGCTCCCCGCTGTAGCTCCACAACGAGAGACGCCCACAGGATGACCAGGGTATCGGCTTGTAGCTACGGGCTAGGCCTTCAATTCAAGTCACGCAGCAAGCTCCACCTCTCAGCGGTAGTCCAGCTACAGCGCATCGCGCAACCTCGCTCTCAATCAGAAACTTCGCTCTCAATCACACGAAGACCTTGTTATATATGGCTCCGGTGGACACCCTCGAGTCGACCGAGCAGGGCGAGGAAACGGTGGCAATGACCGCCTCGCCGTACCTGCGCCAAATTGGAGACCATGTGACATGTTCCCGACTTCGTTTTTTTTTCGTGCAGGTATTGGTATGTGAACATCACGTTGTTTTCTTCTTTATGGTTTTGGAATGTTTTCGTTGTTCCATGTCGACCGCATGCCTCCCGTTGCGCAAAAGACGAGAAATTCATCCAGGAGTCGCCTCCGAGAGACAATGCGTTGATGTGAACGGCATTTTTGTTAGTGTTTGATTTTTTTTCTGGGCTTTGACTTCTTGTATTTTGGCCCATTTTTGTATACCATGCGAAATTCACAGATAATTGTTGAACTCAGCTGTTTATACTGATGTCAAGAACCATGGGGGGGGGATTTGTCTACCATGTTTCTAGCGGCAGCCACCAGCAGAGCAGAGTGCTTTCATCGAGTTCTGTTCAAGTTGGATCTGTTTCGTTATTATTTTCTTGGCGTTTTCTTCGTTCTGCTGTGTTTTGCGTCAAGTATCAGGGGGGGGAAAATATGTTGTCATGATTCCAGACGCAACACTAGCTAATGCATCTATGTTGTCTATGTTTTTCTTGTGTTTGCAGGGCGTGCTCCAGCTGGGGGGCTGTTTCATACTCTTCGATGTTATGATATCTTCTGATGGTTGAATAGGAGGGGAAGAAAACGCAGGCAGATCTGTATGTGTGTTTCGGGGAAATGTTCCAGCTGGGGTATTGAGAGAAGGGTGGCACAAAATCTGCATGTTTCGGGAAATGGTCCGCCAGGGGGGCTGTTTGCATGAATATATGCATATATTTCGATCGTCTCTTGGACAACAGCTGAGGCACCGATAGCATGTACGCGCTGTTTAGGATTTGGTCCTTGGACGTTATATTGGAGGAAGGTTTTGACATGTTTCGACGAGTAATGGTTGGGGCCTTTGTGCTTTCCGAATGCTTGCTATCATTGGTCAAGAATTTGATACTTTGTGTTGTGTAAACTCTTTTGGAGCTGTTTTTCCAGATTTTTCCGTCACCGTTCTGACGCTCTTCTGATGTAGCGCAGATATTTGTTGGGTCCTTTTCTGAGGATGATTCTTTTGTTTTGACGGTTTGAGAATACATTTGGTTCATGGATAAACTGGTGGAGACGCTTTGATACAAGATCCGATCTGCAGAGAACATGTGTGCGGGGCGTAAACTGTTGGGGGTCCAATTGCGGCCCCCCTCGTGAGAGCCCGCGCATATGTTCACTGAAACAGGACCTGTACTGACTTTGGTCCGTGCTGGAAGAGCACGTGTGTGTTAATCAAGGATATTTTTATATATCATCTGCATCGGTCCTCTGAGTAAACATAGTCCCCAGACAGACATCATACCGTGGGTGGGCACGGTATCCTCCGTGGGTGGGCACGGCAACCTCCGTGGGTGGTCACGGGGGTACACAAACACAGCACAGGTCCACATGGCTGCGGCCAAGCACCTGCTACGGTACCTACGCGGAACGCCGGACCTGCCGATCGTGTACAAGAAGGGGCAGTTCGGACTCTCGTGCTTCACTGGCTCGTCATTTGGAGCCAACCCAGAGAACGGCAGGTCTACCAACAGATACCTGTTCTTCCTAGGAGGTGGACTGATCAGCTACGGTGCCAAGGAACAGACTCTCGCAGCACAGAACACCGTGGAGGCCGAACTTCAAGCGCGGAGCTTCAGTGCACACGTACCCACTTTCGAGACCCTGGGCGGGGCCTGTAGGCCGTCTTACCCTGTGTANGCTCGTCATTTGGAGCCAACCCAGAGAACGGCAGGTCTACCAACAGATACCTGTTCTTCCTAGGAGGTGGACTGATCAGCTACGGTGCCAAGGAACAGACTCTCGCAGCACAGAACACCGTGGAGGCCGAACTTCAAGCGCGGAGCTTCAGTGCACACGTACCCACTTTCGAGACCCTGGGCGGGGCCTGTAGGCCGTCTTACCCTGTGTACACCTTGTGTTCGCCCGGTACATGGTTTCTGTATTGTACAAGGTATGAGTGCTCAGCCCTGTAGGGGTTTCATGTTGTACAGGCACCGTCTACGTGTCCTTGTACGGGGTCAGGAGCCTGTAGGGTTGGGTTAGGGTCAGGTCGACAGGGCGAAAGAAAGTACAAGGTGTCCACGGCGACGCCTACAAGGTTGGCTTCTTATACAGGGTGGGCTGTCTCGGCCTTACCCTGGGCCAGGGCCCTGTAGGGCTCGACTACGCCCAGTGCAAAGGGGCGCAAGAATGTACAAGGTGTTCAGGATTAGCTCTGGACGTTTGGCTTCCTGTATAGGCAAGACTGTCCCGGCCTTGTCCTGGGTCGAGGCCCTACACGGTTGGCTTATGGTCTGTGCGAGAGGGTTCCGACTTGCTAGGGCTAGGATCGTCCTTAAAACGGTCGGGGTCCGCCTTGTAAGGTGGTCGTCCTTGGGCTTCTCAAGGTACCACACTATGCAAGGGAGTATCCAGCCACTCCCTAGCGTCACATTATTATGTGGGTGGTGTCGCCGAACAAAATTTACACACCCCGCCACACCACGTTCTTTATAGTCGTACACGTCCACGTCAAAAACGAGACGCTGTGGGTTGCGCTGGTGACAAGCATAAACTACCACCGACCCCCGAGGGGCTACCGGCGGGAGCGATACTTGCTTTATTATACCACTGTAATTGTTACCGCGCGCAAAAATGATGGAACTTTTCACTCGGCTGACCATCTCGACATCGAGAAAAAAAACGTCACAATAACCTATAACGTCCTTCTCATCTCTCTATATAGCTATGGTGAAGATATGGGGGCACGCGGCCGTGTATCTCGTGATGAACAAATATATGTCCCGCCGGCTACATGTGTACATGGGCCACAAACCAAAACACTGTTTTCGATACGTACAAAGTACACACCGGGCACGCGGTGGGGTCAAATATGAGCGCCCCTCGAACGCGAAGTGTTGACACGAATGGCCCGACAACAAGAAGAATTCTGTACCTGTTTTGTGGGAAAAAAATCGTGAAAATGCCCTCGCGCATGACATGCTCTTCCAAGAGAGCTATATACATAAAGTGAGAGGGTACTTTCATCAGGTTCAGCAAAAAAAAAAAACGTCACTCGGCCGCTCACCCAAAATCAGTTGATCCGTGCTACCCCATGTAGGCCGGCGAAAGCATTGCAGGAACAACCACGCAGTCCTGCCCAACCCTCTCCCCCTCTCCCTCGAGCGCCCGCACACATCCCACACGCTGCACGCCGGCGCCCCATCTCTCCATCAATTTCATCCATCCCAAATGCTCAAGAAAACTCTACCTCCTCTCCGCGTGTGTCCGCGTGTATCCGGCGCATGCACATGAGTATAACTCTTTCCAATTCGTCGCAACGTGTTTTTATTTCGTCTACCCCAACAACCTCATCGAATATGTAGCTCTCCAGTGGCAATGCGCACACTCTCTCCGCAGGGTTACCGCTGTACCTGCTGTCGCAACGTCGAGCGCAGGGCGGTTGTTACTGTAGGTCTCTCATTTTAGGGCAGGGAAAGTTGGGCACACGTTTGGGCTCTGCGAACACAACTGTACGGCCTAAATGTTTACAAAACTTTAGGTTCAACGTCAAGCATTTATCTGTATGTATGCATACCTGGGATAAAGTTCTAGACAAAAGACTCGGTTGATGCTTTGGTGGAATTCATTCAAGAGAAAGCAGTCGCACGGCCCGTCTCCCGGCGACGCCAGCCTGAACTTGTGTCGCCACANTGTCGCAACGTCGAGCGCAGGGCGGTTGTTACTGTAGGTCTCTCATTTTAGGGCAGGGAAAGTTGGGCACACGTTTGGGCTCTGCGAACACAACTGTACGGCCTAAATGTTTACAAAACTTTAGGTTCAACGTCAAGCATTTATCTGTATGTATGCATACCTGGGATAAAGTTCTAGACAAAAGACTCGGTTGATGCTTTGGTGGAATTCATTCAAGAGAAAGCAGTCGCACGGCCCGTCTCCCGGCGACGCCAGCCTGAACTTGTGTCGCCACACTTGGCGTCCGCTCCGACCACATCGTTCAGGTCCACACATCCATTCATGATCAGCAGGCGGATGCTCGGGCCCTGGACAGCGATGGTACATGTGCACATGCCGCCCGATTGCGACTGAAGGGAACAGCACCGGACGCCGTCTCACAGGTAGATAAATGGCTAGGGTGAAAATCCTCTAGGGGAAAGGTGAAACAGCAATCCTCNATGATCAGCAGGCGGATGCTCGGGCCCTGGACAGCGATGGTACATGTGCACATGCCGCCCGATTGCGACTGAAGGGAACAGCACCGGACGCCGTCTCACAGGTAGATAAATGGCTAGGGTGAAAATCCTCTAGGGGAAAGGTGAAACAGCAATCCTCAGAGGATTGCCCAAAAAAGCGGAAGCTCTGATTTGGTAAAAAGGTTATCCCCCCAGAGGAAACCCTCACCCCAAGCCCTGGAGGATCACTGCCCGGAATCCTCTGGAGGATCGTCGGAAGAAATACTCCGCGGGGAACACATTACAACTTCCTCCAGAGGATTTCGGACGGTGATCCTCCAGAGCACTGGGTGGGGGGCTTTCCTTTGAGGGGATAACCTTTTTTCCAAATCAGAGCTTCTTTTTTTTGGGCAATCCTCCAGAGGATTTGGTTTGACCTACCCCTTGATAGGATTTGGTTNCAAGCCCTGGAGGATCACTGCCCGGAATCCTCTGGAGGATCGTCGGAAGAAATACTCCGCGGGGAACACATTACAACTTCCTCCAGAGGATTTCGGACGGTGATCCTCCAGAGCACTGGGTGGGGGGCTTTCCTTTGAGGGGATAACCTTTTTTCCAAATCAGAGCTTCTTTTTTTTGGGCAATCCTCCAGAGGATTTGGTTTGACCTACCCCTTGATAGGATTTGGTTTGACCTATCCTCTGAGAGGATATGTTTTCACCTATCCTCTGGGGGATTAGGTACTGTTTCCCTCGCCGTGGATAATTGCAAACAAACCTCTAGAGGGGTGGAAAAACGGTAACCTCTGGGAGGGAGGGGAGGTGAAAATCCTCTGGGAGGTTGGGTAATGTTTTCCCCGCCGTGGATTATTACAAAGAACAACCTCGAGAGGGACGGCCAGAGAACTTTCCCGTGAGTAAATGGGGGACAATTAGTGTCCAGGAGGATGTGGCGATGCGTCTCTTCCAGGAGAGAGGCTGCTGGGAACAACTCACGTGATGTTGTTCACGTTCACGTGTTGTCCCTCTCTAAAATGACCTCGTTACTTAGAAGCAACACTCACAAGGTAGGTGAGCACGGCAAGCAGTAATACATGGCGTGAGGAAGTGCCACAGCCGTTGATATTGAAGCAGGTCTAGTACTTCCTTTTCTCTTTCCTAAATCACGAAACACCCAACGACTCTCCACGGAATCCCTGCAACGAAAAACAAGACGAAATTNGAAAAACGGTAACCTCTGGGAGGGAGGGGAGGTGAAAATCCTCTGGGAGGTTGGGTAATGTTTTCCCCGCCGTGGATTATTACAAAGAACAACCTCGAGAGGGACGGCCAGAGAACTTTCCCGTGAGTAAATGGGGGACAATTAGTGTCCAGGAGGATGTGGCGATGCGTCTCTTCCAGGAGAGAGGCTGCTGGGAACAACTCACGTGATGTTGTTCACGTTCACGTGTTGTCCCTCTCTAAAATGACCTCGTTACTTAGAAGCAACACTCACAAGGTAGGTGAGCACGGCAAGCAGTAATACATGGCGTGAGGAAGTGCCACAGCCGTTGATATTGAAGCAGGTCTAGTACTTCCTTTTCTCTTTCCTAAATCACGAAACACCCAACGACTCTCCACGGAATCCCTGCAACGAAAAACAAGACGAAATTTATTACAACGACGAAGGAAAAGGGCTACCTATATACGTAGGAGCTTAATAGAACTGCTATCAACAAAAACGGAAATGTCCAATTTTAAAATATCTACACCAGAGGGTAAAGAGCACTATACTTGGCTGTGCTCACACCGCCCAACATTGTGTCGCTAAGTTTTCCCGCAACGGAAAAGTACCGAACAGAGCGAGAGCGACAAAGAAAAAGGACTGACAAAATTCCCCTACACCAGCAGCGCAAAGTGCTACTTTGCTGCTATTTGCACGACCAGCATTCCTGACATCGCCACGCTACAAGACAACCCCCGCCAACTGTAAAAGACGAGCTGCAACTGCTGTGTGTGCATGGTATTAGTACACGGCGTTGCTGAAAACATCACTAGTATACATGTACAGGCAAAATGCCGTGCCCGAAAAGCTGTGCGACTAAAGAAAAAACACCATCCATGGGCTCATGGGCTGGACGAACCCAACCTATTTTGGTCATTATGTCTCCCGCTGTGATACGGAAGATGACCCCGAAAAATACTTGTGCGACTTCCCGCATACTTGGTCAGCCTTACTATCACCGTTATCCGTAACCCTAGTCAGCCTTACGAACACCACTACCGGATGCCCCTCCTCCATCCGTCATTTCTTTGTTGGTGCGCTCGGAGGGGACTGCATCCTCGTCAGCACCACGCTGCTCGCCCGCCTCGACGTTACCGCGGTTGGTGCCGCGGTCGCCGCCCGAGCCGTCGCCGCCCGAGCCATCGCCTCCCAAGCCATTGCCGTATTCTTCGCCGTCAGTTTCGTTGCCGTCGTCGTCGAAGCCCGGACCGTTGGTGGGGTCTGTGTGTACCGAAGATTTGGGGAAGGGGGGCATACGAACGGGAGCCAGCGCGGAACAAAACGGTCACCAAGAGGAAGATATATTTTGATGGAGTGGTGTTAGAGGATGGAGCACTTTGCTAGCACCATATTGACTTCGCTGCTTGCGATCGCACGCAAACNCATACGAACGGGAGCCAGCGCGGAACAAAACGGTCACCAAGAGGAAGATATATTTTGATGGAGTGGTGTTAGAGGATGGAGCACTTTGCTAGCACCATATTGACTTCGCTGCTTGCGATCGCACGCAAACACGCGGGGACAAGAACTACCGGCTTGGTGCGGTTAATGGATGCATTCGAGATTCAAAAACGTGTGCTACTCTCTCATAGGCAGGACCAATGTACTTCAACAATCACCACCACACACGTCTCGGTGTGAAACTACCGTGGTCTAGTGAAATATGATTTCCGGTCGGGGAGTAATTATTGTTGGTGAAATAACACTCATGGAAAAATCGCAGGACAGCTGGCGTTTCGTTACCCCTAGCCCGGAGTATCCCTGACCCAAACCATAACCGTAGTCATTAGACCATTGGCCTCGCACCCCTACAATGCCGGGACGGAGCACGCCGGGTTCTCGCCGGACCAGGCTCGCAATCACCAAGCGGAAAGAGCCGTGAAATACCGAGTCGCATGGAGGGTGCGCTGCATCCCGCGAAGGGTGTTCGGCATCTTGTGCTTACTTCCTTTGAATTCGGNGGTCGCATGGGGGGTGCGCTGCATCCCGCGAAGGGTGTTCGGCCACTTGTGCTTACTTCCTTTGAATTCGGGTGACAGCTGCGAGTGACACAATAAATGTTTTGCCGTTTCCTTCTTCTGAGACAGCTGTAAGCGCTGCGTCAAAGTGCCTCGAGGGTACGTGACCCAGTAAAGACGCGCAATGTGATCAGCTCCTTTGCTCCAAGTGAGGCGACCCCGGACACCAAAATCTACTCGACCACCATCATGATCACCGCCAAAAAAAAAACAGGGGCGAAAAAAAAGCAACGGGTATCTTCTTTGTTGAGCCCACGAAGTGATGGGCGTGTTTGANACAATGCACAAGCGGGGTGGAGAGGCGGGAAGCTAATCAAGGGAAACTGCAACACGCGGTGTGGCAAAAAATTCGACACTTTCCCGCATTCCCCCGGAACCTGGAGGCAACAGGCAGGGAGATCGGCGAGACGGAAATACCTTGCGCAAAAAAAAGAAAAAGAGCTGAAACACTAATGTAATCGACGATGCTGAAGGGAATCCTATGGCAGACTCACTGTCCAGGTATGGGATGAAGGCGTTGACGGCGTCTTGCTCCGTGATGTCCGAAACGTTCTTGTCCAGTTTGCTGGCAATCCTTCCGGGGCCGAACTGGAACCGATACCCGGTCTCCCAGATCCTTATCATTGTTGTGCGAGGGCGCCAACACCGACAAGAGAAAACAACATACGGTGTAGGACGGAAGAGATACCTGGTCTCTCATTGCCACTNAATGAAGGCGTTGACGGCGTCTTGCTCCGTGATGTCCGAGACGTTCTTGTCCAGTTTGCTGGCAATCCTTCCGGGGCCGAACTGGAACCGATACCCGGTCTCCCAGATCCTTATCATTGTTGTGCGAGGGCGCCAACACCGACAAGAGACAACAACATACGGTGTAGGACGGAAGAGATACCTGGTCTCTCATTGCCACTCTTAATGCATACGTACCCCCGCACGAACGACAGATGAAAACAAACAGGACCAGGCACAAATCCTTTTAAGAGCCAAGCAGCAGAATTTCCCTGCCCAAATGAAGGAGTTGTCGCACGCGGCACAATAATACATGAAAGCTTTACTCACGTGGCAACGATAAACCTCTGGGCGTGCTCGTAGACGCTCTTGCCCTTCTCCTCCAGCACACAGTTTACCTGCCACTCGACTGTCTCAAGCATCTCATCGAAACCTTCGTCGGTCTCGCCGTCGGGAACAGGCTCATGACAAACCGCCATGATTGCCGCTTGGGCGATGGGTTTCATTATCTAGGGTAGAGNGAAGAGCCAAGCAGCAGAATTTTCCTGCCCAAATGAAGGAGTTGTCGCACGCGGCACAATAATACATGAAAGCTTTACTCACGTGGCAACGATAAACCTCTGGGCGTGCTCGTAGACGCTCTTGCCCTTCTCCTCCAGCACACAGTTTACCTGCCACTCGACTGTCTCAAGCATCTCATCGAAACCTTCGTCGGTCTCGCCGTCGGGAACAGGCTCATGACAAACCGCCATGATTGCCGCTTGGGCGATGGGTTTCATTATCTAGGGTAGAGCGAAAGCGCCGGCGGGGGGGACGGATATGGCAAGATTTAGCAGTATTGTGGCCTGTGTGCATGTGCCTCGCGTTGCTATACCATTGGTCAACAAGAGGCTAAATTGCCTCGCAAACAATAGTTCGAAATCTACGCGTCCAAAATAAATAAATCACACACCTACAACACGAAGAAACGGCGTCAATAATAAACCACACATACAACACGAACAAAAAAAAACGGCGTCCTGGCATATCACCTCGTCGCATAGGTGGTCGTGAGTGGTATCCTTGCCAAACAAGACTCCCGCGCGGGGCGTAAAGCCTGGGACTATGGCTTGAAGCCCTTCATGCAGCACCTGCCGGAGGAACTCAAAGATGAAGGCCCGGTACACCTGTTGCGGGGGCAACGCGAGGGGAGGTATTGGTCAGTGTCCCTTGTACGAAAACGCAGACAGGTTTGTTAATGTTGCTCCTTTCATGTCGTAGTCCAGGAAAAGGCCGACGAGATGTATCCGCGATTGGAGTGGGTTGCGAGTTGCCAGCCCTCAGAGACAAGAAACGTGCGGTTGGCGTGTTTAGGAGGTGAAAATAGCGCTACATGCACACGACGCTTGACGTATGACGTAGGAACTCCTTTATACTGCGAGGAACCGAGTAGGGTATTCAAACGTAAGGATTTTCAGCAACGGTGAAGTGAGGGTTGTACATACTAAGAGGGGGGTTGAGATTGTGTTCAAAGGAAAACACATCACGCGACTTCTTCTAGTCGCACCTCCTTGTCGGGGGTCAGGAGGTCGACTTGGATGAGGACTCTGTTGTAAAATCTGCTGCGAGTCCACCCCTCAAGGACATTCGGCCTGTCCTTGTGGGACTTGCGGTTTCTTGGACGAGGTCCAGGAGGGCAACCCGTGTGGCTTCCCTCGTCCACTTCACGTGCTCTGAGCGGCGAGCAGTACGGCCGTCCGACGGCACAGGAAGCAGTCGTACGCATGCAGGCGTGAGGCGGGCAGGCAGAAGCGGTGTGCGTGTTATGACGGAATGGAAACAATCACACGCCGAACGTTGTCATCTTAATTTACAACTGAAATTTCGGCCATGCAACACGCGGCTGGTGATTGACCGGACATATGTTTTATGGTCACTTTCTTGGGAGACTAATTCAAAACGCCAACCGCGGGTGCTCACCTCGCGTTGCAAATCAATGATGGCACTCTAGCGCAACGTCCTCAACACTTTGTGGCTCTATGAAATGCAGACGAGTCAACATACGAACGCGCAGGGACTTGCAGTCGAGCGGGTACACCTGACATCGGCTGCCGGGCTCGTGACATGTTTGAACGCACAAGGAAAAAAAATGTTGCTCCCAGGACTACCATGTTCGCTCACTTTGGACATCTTTGTCCGGAATGGCCACGCTGCCCACATAGCGCATCAAGTCGTAAACGGCCTTCTTGGCGTGGCAGTTGGTGGTGGTTGGGGTATAGGGGACGAGCTCCCCGGTGTCCTTCGTCCACCTGCTCAACTTCACGAATGCGCCAGTGGCGAGGATGGCGCATCTCATACGTGGGCCGCGCTCTGACCCCTTGCCACTTTTGTGCGACTTCGCGGCCTAGACGCCGGAAGGAGGGCGGGCAATTCGCAGCAACGGGGAGGAGGGAGGGAGCCGTGAGGCAAACGAGGGATACCCATGCATGGGGAGAGGCACCACGGAAGCGTGAGAGCAGGCGAAACAACTCTCCCCCCGAAATAGCCACATGTCAACGCACGGCACCTCTGGGCGGGAAAGAAACGATGGCTGAAACACTTATCTACAACGCGACAAGAAAAAAAAAAGAAAAAGGACATGTCACGGCATGTGCTTGCACTCATCGCCAACCACGCACAAACGCTGCAGCTTCCCTTCCTCTTCCCACACAAAGACCCCAGAACGGTCCTCTGCTCCGCTTACCTGTTGCTGCGGCACCATTGCCAACTGCTGCTGCGCGGACTTCAAGGCCTGCCGCGTAGCTACCCTGGCGGCGCTCGGCAGCAGTCGCGGCGATCAGTTGCACCGTCTCCTTGCCTCTCTTCGAACCCATCACCTTCTCGAACTTTGCTGTCGTGACGTAGTTGCCGTCGTCGCTGTCGCTGTCATCTTCGTCGTCGCCGCCGTCGTCGTCCTTGTGGTCCTGCGCGCTAGAAGATGGCGGCGAGAGCCGCGTGTTGAACACGGCCCGTGCGAGTACGAGGCTACTGGAGCCTACAAAACGCGTAGCATGGGGTGTATGGGGGGGGTGAGTGATGTATCGGTTAGGTCTCAGTCATGCGCGATAGGGTTACACTCGGCAATATGATGTTGGGGATTTACCGCTCGATACCGGCAGCAACCTGGCAGAACCGAACTGTGATGCGGTCCTACCAGGAAAAACTGATCCCAAAACACTACGCAGGTTGTCGCAGGAAAGCACGGCGAGGATAGCGCAAAAGGCCTGACGCTTCAAGGGATATAGCGGAGGTACGGGGTAAACGAACGGAAGACCTGCAGACAGACCGGTTTCTCGGGTCCTAGCGTGGGGCGGCGTGGATTGAGTAGGTTGGAGGAGATTCAATGGGGGGCGTGTCACCACATATCATCGTGCTGCCTCTCGGGTGATGGGGGTGATGGGGTAGGTGGCAGGGGGGGCGTGTTTGTTCGTTGTGTGGTGCAATACATGTACCCGTATCCTGCGACATGCCAGGGCAAAAAATCTCTAAAATGTCACTGTTCCTATCAATAAACAATAAAAAACNCACCCGTATCCTGCGACATGCCAGGGCAAAGAATCTCTAGAATATAGACTGTTCCTATCAATAAACAAAAAAAATCTTCTCCCCAGATAAATATCATCGCCTTAACATGTGTTGCACTAGACGTGGTATCTATTTGCGCTACGCCACCAACAATAAAAATATGAAACACCGAACGAAGTATCGAGCGGCGGATTGAACACACAAGGTAGGGGAAGGTTGGGGGGGGAGAGACTCAATTGGTACTCTGGATGTACCAGAACGCATACAAACCTCTCGCTCCAGCACGGCCACAGGGAAAACAAAAACACTCTAATGGTGTTGAGCTCAAGAAGCCGGCGGGTAAGGAGGGGGTTTGGTGATGGACACCAGTGTATCTCCGCGTGTACACTATTTAGCCATACGCATGCAAGTCTACAGAAGAAGCAACGCAAGTTCGAAGTTCAAATTTGGGAAATTCAAATTTCGAAGGGAAATATGGTAGTCTATAATCTTTACATGTAGGAGTTATTTTTTGGGAGGGCAAGAATTTGAATTTGGGTCAGCACCCTTTTCAATAATGTCCTTGATTGGCCTACCGTACGCGGTGCCGCGCAGATTGTAGGTTCATGTGTGGCAGACTTAGTCGTACAGGTGTGTTTACTTGCTCTATGACTTCGAGCACGATGAAGGGTAGCTGACACTAAATAGGTGCGTCTCTGAACCAGAGTAGACCTGAGGGCGAGATACGCGGTGAATATGTTTGGGTCCTCTTGGACGCGGGTGTACGCCTCGATCTCACCTTGTCGTTTCTGTACGCTCGCACGCACTCATAAAGGGAATCTATCATGAGGTTACAGAGGCGAAGCCACAAGACACACATATGAGAGTACTTCTATATGATTAAACCCAAGTTGTCAAACCCCCGAAGGGTGAGCGGGTGTACATGCACATGCATACGGCCGTTATGTGTTTCGAATGTGATACTGCAGAAAAGAAACACGCGGTTAATCGGCGTTGACGATACGACGATAGACCTATCATCTGTCCTCCAGTCGCTAACACAGCAGTCTGCGATGAAGACGTACGACTAGCCGTCTTGTGCCGTAAAGAACGTCAGGGGACATATTTGACTGATGTGGCGATACACGGAGAGCGGAGCACAGCACAGCAGGTGTGCCCAGCAGCGCGGGAGGGCGGAGGTGATGCATATGCGATGATCAAACGCCAAACACATCAATCAGTACTTACAAATAGCACGCACGGTGTACCGGGCATGTGGTGCGCTCGGTTCGCATGCAGAGCGGCAATGAACAGGTACGAACTCACCTTGATGGGCGTTCCTCTATTACCCTTCCTGCTTGATGGGGGTTGTCCGCCATCACGGTCGCCCACCCTCGTCCGTTTGTCTCTGTGGACCACTTCCTGAGCGGGCGGGCCCTCACGCTCCACAGCAGTCCTCAACGACGAGGTAGCCCTGGCTGGTGTAGCGTGCGCATCGTTCGTAGGCATCGTCTTGCTGCGGGCTTCACGATCGTGACGGTCTGGCGTGAAGGGGATGACGATTAGAGAGTGTGCTTTGCGCGCGAGATGAGCCACAAGCAACGGCTAGTTTTCAAAATGGAAGGGGGCCCGAAGCAGGAATTGAACTCAATAAATAATCTGAAGGGATAAGGGGGGGGGGGGGGGGGGGGGGGG